>JAGFPH010011983.1:11401-32205 GCA_018207615.1 Philaenus spumarius | reverse complement strand
TGAAGATCAAACTGTAAAAGTTGTTCCTTGTATATCCTTGAACAAGGAAGTATATTCTTGAATCATGTTTCAGATTTTACTGATCTTTACTTTACAAGATCACAAGGAAAATTAATAAGGCATTTTTGTAGAAAAGAAAATATTTGTCTTCAAATTGTTCAATTCATTGTCTTTGATTTGATATATCACTCAATGGGTTTAAACTCGATTTGTTATTTGGTCCTCAAATTTAACCCCAAAAGAACTTTAAAATATAAAAATACTTTTCCGTTTAGTGTTTTCGGTCAGATAATAACTAACGATCGATGTAGCAAGACAGACAGACACAGTGGCCATTAGTATTATGTTTTCCTTATTAGGAAACCTAAAAAACAGTAAATAAAATATTGTCTGTTGTCAAGTGATCCTCTTTTTGGTTAAAACATTGACCAAAACCAAGATTAGTTGTTATCCTGCCCGATATAGGTCGATGTCACCTTACTTCCGTAATTTTGGTTTGCTTTTAATTTATTTCATTTAACACTTGGTGTGGAAGTGAGTAGGGTAAAACGGCCACAACTTAAACAAAATAATAAAAAATACAATTTTGTAAATTCAAATGTTTGTTGTCATTAGCAAGCCATTTTAAGTCCGATGGTTCAGAAAAGTGGTTACAGTTTTACTTCAATTAAGTTAAATTTTATAAAAGCCGTTGGTTTTTAAATGGTTGATATTTTACACATAATGTAATAACTTCTATTAATTTATGAAATTTAATACACTTTTAAAAGTACATTGAGTATACTCTAGATAATAATGAAGTTATAATTTCATCTATAATAATATTATAAAGAGGTAACATTTGTTTGTTTGTATGCAGGGGGTAACCTCTGGAACTACTACTGAACCGATTGAAAAATAGTTTTACTAATTAAAAGCTACGCACTACCCTTGAGTAAAATAGGCTAGAATTAATTTTGATTTAAGGGTTGAAACAACCTCTAAAACAGTAAATAGTAATTATTATACTTTCTTAAAGTCAGAGAGCCGAAATTTTGTACATTTATTTCTTACAAGAGACATAGAAAAATTTAACTAGATTTGCATTTTGTCGCAATCTGCTAAGGAGTGAAAACGTGATCACAACCCCTAAAACTATAAAAACTAATTGTTATATTTTCCTTGAAGTTAGTGAGCTGAAAATTTACAATTAACAGCCCTTTTACAATAAAAATAAATTGTTATATTTCCAATGATTGAGACCTTTGTTTCATTAGTGGTAATCTGTTTGTGTTTGCTTCACCACGGGGGTTGGGGAGCGAAGCCCTCTAGTCATTAATAAATTTACTCGAAAAAAAAAAACGAAATCCTATTTATTTCTTAGTATGTTGCGAAAATTACTAAACACTGGAGAAATGCCATTCTAACATCTGCAAATAGTATTAGTTTACTAATGTTAAAAACAACCATTAAAGTAAAATATGATGTGGAAATAAGTAATTATAAAAAATGATTGTGGCTATAACCACAAAAAGTGTAAAAGTTTTACAAAGGATGAAATACAAACCTTCTTTCTAGAAGCACCAGATGAAGTGTATTTGTTGAAAAAGTTGTATTATTGTTTGGGATTGCTGTAACAATCATTGAACTAAATATCAATGAGGTTCAGGATTAGTACTATAAATAGCAGACCCAAAGAATAATAAAGGTAGTCTATTTACAATAGAGATTGACCAAGAGTGCGGAATTATTGATTATTTGTCACACAAACCATTTTGCAACATTCTTAGATGATGCGGGAGATAGTGTGACTGGAAACGTACATTAGTCAAATAAGGTATGATAAATTGATGTATACTCAATTCGGATCAGCACTCCCTTCCATTTGTTCTTGAGACCAAAACATTCGAAGAGTTCACCGACATAATTATCTCGTTTAGGAATTATAATACGAGATTGTACATTTAACATAAAAATGCATGCATTAAAACTTGATGTAAAAATAACCGTTAGTGAAAAATAACCATTTTCATGATTTATTTTTGTTTTTTGCCTTACTGGACTGGATATATTTACATAAATACCTTACTTTATTACCTTAAAATAAACGGTTTGAAAATGCCTGAAAAAATAGGTGAAAAGTACGTCACCGTATGGAAAGTGATCAAAACAGGACTGCGAGCAGTACAAGGAAGTAAGGTATTTATAACCATTTTCTCAACTCTAATTTATTGTGTCACTGTCATGACCTGTTTTGACGGTTTATTTTTTTTTATAATGTTTATTTTTTATGGCCCAGCAAATCTGAGCTTCCAAAATTTATCGTTTTCAATTCAGGAAAATTCCATGACAGTAATTCAAATAAATTGCGATTATTTTGCAGTATTCTGTATGAGTCGCGAGAGTGAGAGGTTTATCTCTTGACAGCAAATTCTTTAAACTATATTAATTTTGTTGTTATTAGCGAGTTAAATCCTTCTTTTTTTAATAGTATGTTAATTAATAGTATGTCTGTTAACATTTTCACTGTGATTTATGATTTCTGTTGTAGAAAAAAAACTTGTGTTTAGTTCGCGAACAAAAATTAAGTTTTGTCCTCGGAAGATGGATGCCCTCCAGTATGAAACTAAATATATAGAATAAGCCAATTTTAAAGTAAGTAATAAGTCAAAATATTTTGTGTAAAAAGTACATTATAATAGGTTGAGTAGTTTTTGAGGCAAGGTTCACTATATATAAAACACACCTTGGAGTTGGACGTATACTATTAACTATGAATTTAAGTAACATTAAACACATATAAGTAGATACCGGCCAATTATAGCACCCGCTAAAGTCTTTTGAATATAGTACTAATTGTTGTATATCAAGTTGTACCAACGTAAGTAATTGTAAAATTGTATTGAAAAGTTTTAATTTGTTTAAAGTTATTATTTTAAGACAAACAGGAAAAGCTGTAAAGTGAAATCCACCAGGCTTTGATGTGGTTAAGAACAAAGTTTAACAGCTGGAGGAATTTAATTTAAACTGATATTAAAATGCAAATTTTGTAAAATTACTTTCGTAAAGGAAAAGTTAAGTCAAGGTATTGTTATGAAGTTCACTATTATACTACTTTACCAGGTATTGGGGAATAGTTTCTTTAAGTTTGGTTTTAGAGAGAGTTTTATGTAATAAAAATTAATAATAATTTGAGCACGCAGCTGAACCAATGACGTAATTTAAGCGAATTTCAGAAATTAAGTTTATATGTTTTAGGGTTTCAAACAAATAATTCGAATTGCCTAATGCGTTGTAATTTCACCATTAATAGTATTTTAAATAATCAACGATCAACATTTCAAACCAACTAAAGGAACAATATAATATGTAATACCAGATGTTTGACTTAAAATACGGTAAGATTTTTGTTTGTGTTTACTTAATCTAAAACAAATTTAGTTTTGAAGAATAATCACCTGACTCTAAATTTGCTAAATTGGTTGCAAGTAAAATAAACGTGTGTTTGATCATTATATTATGACTATTTCAAAATTATGTTAAATTTCTTTATTCTAATCCTGTTTTATTTATAATATGTAACAGTAGATGTTGGATACAGTAAGCATTGTTCGATGATTTTGTTTGTATTTGTTTTCAGTTTGTTAATCTAACCTAAAAAGCAGATGGTTGTAAAAAATAATAAACTGGTTATCAATTTGTTAAGTTAGTTGCTATAGTAATGATAATGAGTGTAAACAAACATGTGTTCTAAGCTTATGATCCAAATGTTAACTTTCTTAACGCTTTAAAATACAAATTTATCAAAATGGTTTCTTAGTGTGCGTCTATGACACCCACAAGATTATACCTTTACATTTTCTTATTTGTATCTTAAATTGTTTTTTCTCCACATTCATTCTTTGCCAGTCAGTCATTCAGTTAAGACAAAGCATCTTTGGCCTATATGAATATAGAGCAACTATATATATTATATATATATATATTATTATATATATATAATAACTATATATTATTATAAATATATATATATGAGTTATTCAAGTTATTTGGATAACAAAAAATGGATTTAGACAGAAGTACCAAGATGAATATGTTACTCATTTTAATGTACTGTATTATAGAAGAAGCTCTCGTCTATTTTATTTCACGGTTTAATATTTATTTTCTTAAACATCCTCAGTATATTTTTTGGAGTAAAAATTATGTTTTTTTTATCATAAAACCAATCTCTATTCTGTATTACTACGGTGCTTTTACATCCAGAATAATAATTTTTCAATATATAGTGGAAAGTTTTAAACTTGGTTTTAAATACCCTATATAAAGTTTTTAACACAAAATTTCATACCGTAAGCTTTGTTGTGGCTACGTACAAACTTTATAATGGAAACTATATTAATGTTGCATTTTAAAATGTAAATTTTGTAAAATTACTTTCTTAAAGTAGAAACAAGTTTTTATTAAGTTTTATATTGTTATTGGGAATTGGTTCTTTGTGCTGAGTTACTTGGCTGGAAAAGTTTGATTATGACTAGAGATGATAAACCAATTGTGTTTATGTAACAGTTGTAAAAGTTATCGGTGTTATAAAATAACTAGTTATTAAAACTGTTACTTTTATTGATATTGTGCTATCCTCAATCGGAACAGTCAATTGCTATTGTTTTAAACATGATAGCGGCAGTATTGTGGCCAAGTGGACCACTTGTGATATCAAGGTCTTTCTTTGTTCCTCAGGATCCTCTTTAACTGTCAGGATGGCATTGCTGGAAACTTCCTTAAATTATTTATTTGTTATTAGCTACAGTGTAAAATTCTGCAGTATAATCCGCAAACAGTAGTGGCTCTAGTGACTTTGTACAGCGGATCGCCGTAAAAAAGGGGCGGAAAGGAACTTCGCGAAGCGAGTCTCCTCCTAAGAGACTGCCCGATTTTCCTGGCTTTGCATTGAACCCGGCCGGAAAAGGTTATTTACCGGTCAGACTGACCGTGGTAGGTACGCATACATTTCTTCCAATTTGCATTATGAATGTAGTGTATTTAGTGAATTAATTAGTAATTAGGTGCTAATGACTGAATGATGTATGTGCTGACGAGGGAACATAACCACTTTAGCTCTTTTCGTGATCTGATACTGGAGCATCTAGATATATATTAAACCACATAGTTTGCTTTACGTCTCCTCTTATACCAAAGAATCCAGTGACTAACATTAATAGAAAATGACGATTCAGCTTTGTACTTTATTAATTTAGTTAAATGTGAGATGTGTGTGTTTTTCCTTCAGCGTGCAATTTAGAAATCTGTACAGTTTTTATTTAATTCTAAAAAATCAATATTTACGTACAAAAATCTATTACTTGAAACCTGAATTGTTATTCCTTTTGGAATGTGTTTTGACTTTCTCTACCCTATACCTAGTTTATGGAGAAAGTATTGTTTTCGTCCAAATTTTCGAATTTAAATTTTGGTGGAACTATCTGTTTTGGTGCTCCCTGAACTCCCAAAAAATGTTTAGTGGAATTATCTGTGTTGTTGCTCCATGAACCCAAAAAATTGTTTTTTGGTGATGTCTGTCCGTGTGTCTGTGTGTCTGTTAGGATGTGTACAGAGTCCAATTTTGATGAAATTTTGTATGTACGTGTACTTCAGGAATATATCCAGGCATTTTTTCAAATTTTTTCAAATTTTTGATTTTTAAGGGGTTTTACTCCCCCCCAAATGGAAAAACCGAGAAAAATCCAAATTTCTCAAAAACGGCACTAACGATTTTGATAAAATTTTTCTAATTTGTAGCCCTGAATGTACCGTACCATATGCAAAAAACAGCATCTTTCTAAAAATTCTCGTTTAGGTAATAATAGTAACAGATTTTTATGGGTTTTTGGCCAAAAAGGGGGTTGTTTTTCAATATTTTTCAAAAACTTTTTTCGTTCATCTATACAGGCCTAATTGATATGTTTCGTGCAAATTGGTTCGAAATCGATCAAATAGTTTAAATAATTATAATATGGATGTGTGTTACATGCATCTAATATTTTCCATGGTAACATTTTCATACTTTTGCAATTCTAAATAACCACCTCCTATGCTTTTATTGGAAAGGTATAAAGTTTAAACTGGGAGAAAGTATGCGGCAGTTATCTGGTACCGTTTATTTATTATTTTAATGTTCCTAAATTACTTTGGAATTTACATGTAGAACAGTCCATCACGGATTTTTGAAAGTTACAATACTCTGTTTATTAATCAAACCTACTTATTAATTTGTTATCTTTTAAAGAACAGAAAAATATCGACAAAAAATCACTAAATTCACTATTGCAATACATGTATTAGTATAATTTATTCAATTGTCTGATTTCTCTTGTTACAGAATTCAAAAATTCAAATATAAGTCATAAAACAATTCTTTTAATATTTTCACGCAATTAATAGAGCAAGCAGGTAATTTAAAAAAATCTATTTTGTTGTGCAAATGTTAACTGGCTTTAAAAATATTTCTCTATTTATAATTTACTTGAAATACAGACGTGTAAAACAGATGAATTTATTTTATCAGTAACTCCCAGGACATATAGGCCTATATATATATATAACACATATGCACTAACTTGGTTGGCTATTATTGTAAAGTGCATTCATTGGCAATAAACTATGCTAATTGTACTTGTTATAGACAAATAATCTCTATACTCTAAATGAGTAAAAATTACTTTATTTTTTATTTTTGAACCTTTCTACGTAATAATCACTTAGATTTTAAAGCGGACGCACATATGCGAAGCACGCAATAGGCTACTTTGCTTATTGAAAATACTCCTAACATGCGGGTTGGAGTGCGAAGCACGCAATGCATTGTGTATTGAAAATACTCCCAATGCGGAAGTTGGCGTGCGTAGCACGCAATGCACTGTGTATTAAAAATACTCCAAAAATGTCCATTATATTTAAAAAATTTACAAATATTATATTAGACACAGTGTTTCATATTTATAGATTTAAAAATAAATACAAATTAGTGTGCGTTAAGAAGGATCTCATGTTTTGCATTAAACGGTAATTTACTTTAAAAGCTTATGTTTCCACACATGACTGTTTTCACCCATTGATCCCCCTCGTGTATTATTATTTCACACAAAACAAACAATGTGACAACTCTAAATCCTCCCGTCACTGTGACATCAGCTGTTGTATGTTGTAGCTTTATACTTTAATTTCACGCAACGAGTAACACGCACTACGCATCGTGTAGCATACAAATTGCCACCGCCTTCTGTACTGACAACAAACCGCAGTTTAGTTGCTTTATTATACTGTTAGCGTCCGATATGATTTCCTACAATTTATTTTCTCTTGCACTCTAATAAATCACTAAATGAAAACATTTTATGCAAATAAAAGCTAAAAATTCAAGATTTTCGTGTTCTAATCCGGGTCGATTGTTTGGGGACAGACACGAGAAAAAATATAAAAATATTAGTACTGCTGGCAATTGTTAAGCTTCCCCAGCTGTTTGTAAATAGAAGAGGAAGCGATGGACAGAGATATTTCAATCTTTATACAAACACCGATGAAGCTTCAAATACAAAAACACGCTGAAAAATATTTGCATTTAGATTGGATATTTCCCGAGGCGGAGCACACAATTTTTAATAGGTATTTCATGTACCTGCTTCTAGTAATTAATTAAATGTCTTAATTTCATGGTTGTTTTATATCTATATGTATAAACGGCTTTGACCTTACTGAATGACTGGCTGACATAGAATCAACGTACAGTAAAAAAATACTTAAGACACAAACACGTAAATTTAAAGGTAGGATTATACACATTCTTAGGTCTTATGTATATTCTTACATTAAGAAAGGATTTTGCTGAATTTTGATTTTTAAGTGTAAAAATAGTGAATATTTGGACGTCACTAACAGCCTTATATGTAATAACATAGCTGTTCGGATCAAAAGCTTAATAACATTTGTTTGTTTACATTTATTATCATAGTAACCAACTTAGAAAATTTATAATAAGGTTATTATTCTTCACAAACAATTATTATTATTCTTGTTATTTAATAACAACTTGTTTTAAATTAAATATTATCAACCTAAAAGAAAACACAAACAAAAATCACCGAACAATGCCTACTGTGTTATTATTCAATTTAAACATCTGTTATAACATGTTTTAATAAAACAGCTGATTTGGATAAAAAAACTTAACATAATTATAGGTTAGGCCTACAATGAACCTTAACGAGTATATTGAAAGCGTATGGATTTATTAACATAGTAACCAAATTGCCAAATTTCGAATCAGGTAATTATCCTTCACAAATAATAGTTTTTTTGCATTAGGTAAAAGCAAACAAAAGGCTTACCGTATTGTAAGTCAGACATACGGTGTTATAAATTATGTTGTTTCATTTAGTTGATAATATCAAAATTTGTTTGAAATGTCGTTTTTCGATGATTTAAATACGAGTATTAATGGCAAAATTACAACGCATGCCGCAATTCAAATTATTTTCGAACTGTTTATAGGTCGTGTCTATTTCGATCTCAGTCATACACTGTGTATAGTTCATCGATCAATCGTCATTTCCTTGAAAATATCAGAGTATGCAATAATCCGTTTGCATTGGCTTCACCATGGGTTACCACCGGGGTTGGTGAGCGAAGCGAGCATGAACGGATCCCCTAGTACATTATAATTCATGATGATAACCTTAGTTTTATTTATGATTTTATATTTAGTCCATCTCGAAAAAATACAGGAAACAAAAATTCTTTTCGCTTAGGGCACGTTCTAGGATTTTCGTGAACGTGGCACATACAAGTCGAAGAAATACAAATATGAAGAAAGACATAGGCCAATAGTATAATAAAATTTACCCCAATAACAACAAATTATCTCAAATCAGCTGAATTTTGAAAAAAAGAATACATAAACACATCTAACCTTTTCTGTAGAATATTTTATTAATAGCACTTTTATATTTTTTTAGCTAATTTAGTTCTTTGAATTGTATTTCTAACTTTTAGATCACATTTTGTGTTTATTAGTAGGTCGAAAGGAAGCTGGTTCTTTAGAACCTTTGTTATACAAATATTAATCTAACACAAGTTTTTAATATTATTTACAATTTTATTTTTGGGGTTATGATTAATCCCAACACTTTTTTTTAAAAACATTTTGGGTCTGCGTCGGACCAGACGGTGGAAGTTATAGCCTACTTCTTTGACCATCCAATGGTATAGACAGGTATACCTACTATTGATTTAATATATTTTGGGAAAAACTAGTTGTAACTTAGAGTAGCCCTACTATTTTGTAGATGATAGCCTATTCTTTTATAAAAACACTAACCAACAATGAAATCATATTTTAAAATTAATATCCCATTTTTTCCTTCTTTGTTACATACGCTTATGAATACTATCGTTGCATCTGTTTGGTTGGTCACAGTTAGTCTGGTGACCATGATCAGTGCTCACTTACTACACCCAAGAAAATAAATGAGCTCCCGAAGTTTCTGTATATTGTCGTGAATCATCCTGCATATAAAATGTTTATGACTGCCGAAAACGTGTTCAGGGGACCATGATCAGTGCTCACTTACTACACCCAACAAAATTAATATTGCAATGTCATCGGTCCTTGATAAGTGTGCAAAGTTTCAAATCAATTCTACTTTTTGAAGGGGGTGAAAATCACGTCGTGTTCTGAGGACCATGATCAGTGCTCACTTACTACACCCAACACATTAATATTGCATTGTCATCGGTTCTTGATAAGTGTGCAAAGTTTCAAATCAATCCGACGTTTTGAAGTATAGGAAAGTATACGAATATACGAAGAAAGGTATAAAAAGGCACTTTCCGAATTTTACTCCTAACGCGTGACGCGGTTTCTCGACCGAAACCCCATCCCGATTACAACGGGTGCAAAGAAGTAGAACTTAAAAAAAAACATATTATAAAGTATATGGGTGGAGGTAGCAAGGCTATAAGCAGGAGAATCATGTAGGAATCTTTGCTAATAATAATAAAACACTTATAAATACACTCTTACATAATTTATTCTGAAAGTAATTCGTACAAATTTATTTCTCGCCATAGAAATTTAATAATTTCAATATGACTACACGAAAACGGCTACTTTGAAGGTTAATGAAAACTAAACGAAGCAAGAAGCAGCAGGGTATACTGACAAGCGTAAAGGCTAATTTGATTTAATTTTTGTTTGAGCCAATTAGTTGAAATAATTTGACTTTATTAAAGAATATAGGTTTCATTCACCGTTAATTAATGATTGGTAAATATTTTGAACTTAAATTACAATAATTACAAGTGAATCTCATCGTACATAAAATACAAAACTATGTTAAAAAGACTAAAGTTAATAATAATACAATGTATACATAAATACCGAGGCTGAGCACATAATTTTTATTTGGCATTTAATACATTTTCCACCTGGTAATTAATAGAACAAGAACTATCCATTATAGGAGGCCTACAATGGAAAACTCCTTTTACAGTTTGTTTTTTAATAAACACGAATTGAGATACACTTAAAAATGTATTAATTATAATAGTGACTAGGTACCACAAAAGTGAAACTAAAAATACATTTTTACATTCGAAACTTATTTTCTACTTTAAAACATTCGTTAAAACGTTTTTGGGTTGAAATCTTCTGCCCAGGACCTATTTTATCTTACGGAAGACTAAACTTTGCAAACATCTTGGACTTGCAACAAAAAGCTGGTAAAGTTTGTTCAAAAAGAAAACTTTGAAATTACGAGGAAGTTAGTTTGTAGTAGATTATCAGACAGGGTCATTACTTAATCGTAGCAATCATTTGGATGGTACATTTTAGGCTTTGTACTGTTATTGTTTGAGGTAAAATGTGTTACCTACATTACTACATTGATAAAGATGCAACCTTTCATTGCCCTAAAGGTGGTTAGTTCTAAAGTTATACAGTGCTAATTTTTGTGTTTTAAAAATTCCAAAATTATATATTTATACTCTAGTGCTCAGCTCCCTGCTCGCTTCTATGTACCTACCATCATCTACGTTTGCGGCGAATCAAATGCAAACAGATTATTGTATGCTCTGATGTGTTCAAGGAAATGTCGTTTAATTAGCACAAATGCATTTGAATCGGGGTAAGGTAGTGGGGGTAGCGGTGACCTAGATTCTACGCATGCGCAGAAGAACAAGCTTTTTTAAATATATTATAGGAATTGTTTTTATATAATATAGAGAGATTTTTAAGAAAATTGAAAAACTACCAAATTACCTAGTCGCATTCTTATGGTAACATTTTCCTTTCGAGGCGACAAAGGGCTACTTCCCTCCCCTAAGACACAACCAACTATAGGCTACTTAACGGTCCCATCCAGCTGTGTTTATTTATTACTAGCTGGCCCGATCCGGCTTTGCACGGATAGACAAATCAAACTTATATGTATAGTAACAAAAAATATATTATATCAATAAATATATTATTACACTATGTATTTCGTATGGGGGGTTCAATTCCCAATAATTTTCTAAATGGTATCTTAACAGACATCGTTGGCTGTGGTTCGGATTCCACGTAAAAATGAAGGTCCCGTCTTAATTAGCCTTAAGTGCAAAAAAGTAGGACGTTAAACACAAAAAAAAAATCGTATGGGGAGTTTTTAGTAACTTTGACCCCCCCCAAACCTTCCATAAAATTTCGAATTTTTTAAAAACCCTTTCTTAGCGATCACCTGGGTCCCTAGAGGAAGCTACATACCAAATTTCATTCCAATCCGTTCAGTGGTTTTTTTTAGTAACTTGACCCCCCCCCAAACCTCCCCTAAAATATCGAATTTTTTGTAAACGTTTCTTTAGCGAGCACCTTTGGCCCTAGGGGAAGCTACATACCAAATTTAATTCTAATCCCTTCAATGATTTAAAAAAAATCGTGATTTAAGAACTTTGACCCCAAACCCCCCTTAAGATTTGAAATTTTTTAAAACACTTTCTTATCAGCACCTACGGTCCTAGAGGAAGCTACATACCAAATTTAATTCCAATCCGTTCAGTAGTTTTAGAGAAATCGTGATTTAGTAACTTTGACCCCTTCAAACCCCTCTAAAATTTTCGAATTTTTTGAAAACCTTTCTTAGTGAGCACTTATGACCCTAGAGGAAGCTACATACCAAATTTCGTACAAATCCGTTCAGTAGTTTTTGAGAAATCGTGATCTGTGAGTCAGTGTATTTGGCTTATATATATATAGACTACTTTTGCTTTATCAAACCTCTAGATATCTCCCACAAGACATCTTTATTTTTATATTTTTAGCCATTTAAGTTTAATTTTCTGCAATCTCTTGGACCTATAATACTCAGAAATGTCTAAACTATCCACCAGTGAAAACGTTTACAAAAACGTTAAGAGGATGTTTTTACCTCATTATGTATTACGAGCGCATAGGTAATGCAGCTCTGTTTGAACAGATTTACCCTAAATTAACTTCCCGAGTTGATAGATGCATTTTAAACTAAGAGGAGCGTTTTGAAAGTTTATTTTAGTTTTCTATTTATTTGTTTTATCTTAAACATTATTACTATTATATATTGTAAGCCTGCTTACCTTATAAATACTATCTTTGCCTACAGTACCTGAATTGCCTACAGTGCGCCGTGTTGTCCTGCCGAATTTCCTTTAAGATTATCACACTTACTTGATAGTTTAAATTTAAGAAGGGACAATTTTTTACCCAAGTTATTTATTAATTTCAGAAACTCCCTTCCAGTTCTCCAAAATATTCGATGGTATTGTCAAATCTGAACGCAATAAATTCAGAAACATAATCATCACAACGCCAGGCTTTCATCTGCTCTGACCCAGATGGACCAGAGTTATCGCGTTAGATCCAACAAAAATACGATGTACTACACAAATCAAAGTTGTCTGACTCATGAATTTGTGATGTGTTACTTCAGAGGCTCACAACTTAGTAAAATATCGTTCCTGAAGTTGGTTCCATAGTAAAATGCTAATAATTATTTACTAAAACTGTTGCTGGAGCAAATATTGTGTGTGTCTTACGGAAAGAAAGTACCTTAGTCGCCCTCAGAAAATTTCTTTTTGGGCGACAAAGTGATACTTTCTCTACTAAAAACACAAGTAACTATTTCGTATTTGAAAATGTAAAATACGTGTTTGTAAAATATCTTATATTATGGAGGATACAAAGTATAATGGTTATACAGTATTTATTTTTCTAGTCGATAGTAGTTAAAAACGTAAGATCTGTTTTCTAGAATCGAGAATTCAAACACTTGGATTGATATAAAAATCAGCAATTATTCAATGAAAAAAAGAAAAGAGCTAAACATTGATATAAATACATTCTTATAAAACGAAATTTAATCCATCAAAATACGAGTTGAAAACATATGTCCGCCATTTCAACATTTATTTGTTTAGTAATTTTTGTAGTAATTTGTACATAGGCCTAACTTGTAACTTATACGTTAACTAATCTTCAGAATGTCTCGACTGATGACCTATTTAAATCATATTTTCGACGTATTAATTATGATTTAAAGGCATGATTAGCAAATAACTACATTGTCTAAGGTTAACTGCTTCCCCCCCACGAATGCATAATTTATTCCCTAGTTGGTTATGATTTTTATGATTCATTCAGTGTATGGTATGTTCAAGTGTTTAAGTTACTAGCACTAATAATTTTGGTAAAACCTTTGACGACACTGAACCCTTGAGCTCGGTTTAAACTGATACTAAGTGTAAATGATAAAATTTAACTAACCTACTTGATTTAGAATATTTCGAAGAAAGGTCTAAATGTAGTGGTTATCATGGTGTGATTTCAGAAAAATGTCTATAGTTTTTCGTTTCATCGTTCTTAAATTCCAAATTATTACATCCCACATGATCTATATTTATACTAGAAACTTCGCCCCTGCTTTTTTCACTTACCAAACCCCGCGGCGAAGCAAATGGAAACAGATTATATTATTGACGATTTGATATTTTGATTGAAATAACAATTGATTAGGACAGATGCACCTGGATCGGTTAGGTGAGGGGGATACGGTATCCTAGATCCTGACGCATGCGCATAGGACCAAGTTTTTGTGTGAATGATAGGACTTTTATATATAATACAGCGATTTAAACCTAATCTAAACAAGCTGTTGGTTGTTACAAAATTATCAAATTATAAATTTACCAAGTAGGTTGCTATGAGTAATAAGTGTAAATTCTTTCCGCAAGAAATTTGTGTTATTTTATAGGGCTAACATAAAATTGTGTTAAGCTTTTGATCAAAATCAATTGATGCATAAAATGTAACATCAGAGGTTGAAAATATAATACAGTAAGTATTTTTTGTTGATTTTTATTTTTGTTTGCTTTTATTTTGTTAACCAAACATAAAAAAGATATTATATAGGATAATATATTAATAATAATATTAAATATTACCTTTTATTGGTCCTTTTTGTGACTTTATTTGGTCGTTTGAATTTTACGACTCGTTTCGGAACCACAATCCCATTGTCAAGTACACTTACACATTAAAACACATAACACAAGTTTAAAAAAGACACAAAAACACAACAGTTACAACACTTTTAAAAACTTTAAAAAAACTCAATTGTGACGGACAATTATACAGCGTGTAATTCGTAGTGTGGTCCCTGGTACACTGTCGTAAACTGTCAAACAAAATATAGTAGCTAGGAAACCGGTTTAAAATAGCCTAGGACTGTGTCATACAAACTATTACTTTTAAAGTCCAGCTGATCATTTAATAAGTTAGATGGATTGTTATTGAACTCCTTATAAATTTAGAATTCTTCTAGAGCATTCAAAAGTCTACTTTTTTTTGCAAATATGAAGTGGAACCAGATTTTTGTCGAAATTAGTGTATGAATGATTGTTATCAATTAAATGTTGAGCAAAGTTAGATTTTAATTTATGCTTGTTTTTATGTGGCAAGTGTTTATTAAAACGGTCTTTGAATGCCCTACCCAAAAAAGTCACAAGATGGACCAATTAAATAAAAGGTAATATTTAATATTATAATTAATATATTATCCTATATGATATTATTCAATGTGACTTGGAATCCAAGAATCATGCAACTAAAATAAAAAAGATCTTGTTTGTGATGAATAATAAACTGATCTTAAATTTACGAAGTTGGTTGATATGGTGATGAATGTAAACGCATTAAAAAACGTGTATTGCTAAGCATTTGATTCGAATCAGCTGTTTTATCTGATATAGAGCTGGTATTGAAACCCATATTTTGCTATTTTAAGGCTTAAAATCTAAATTTTGTACATCCTTTGTTCATGTATAATCACATAAGAATAAACCTTCAAATTTTTGTATTTTTATGTTAGTAGTTTTATGGTCTATGTTTATTCAATGTCAGTCAGTACAAAGCCGCTTATAAATAGAAGAAAATGTTTAGACATGGTTGGATTTTTTGGCATCTAACAAAGATTACAAACTATTTTGCCTCTGATTACCATGGTGAATCGCTTTGATGTTACAATTTTGATAACAGCCAAGTTCCTTTATGGTGGCCAACTTTAAAGTGTCAAATTGAACCCAGTATTTTTATTACGTTTTCAAATATTTTACATAATTTTAAGACTTTCTTTATTATTTGAATAATTTTGATAAACCATTTTAAAGTAAATTGGACTAGAAATTTTGTTCTGGCTTCTTATTTATTATGTATATTTTACACAATAACGCCGGCTATCTTAGTCTAATGTAATAAGCTTGAAAATTTTGCAAATATTATACAGTAAGGACAGTATATTGGATTAAAGTACTAGGGAACCCGAATAACGTAAAAGTCTGTATTTAGGAGTTACCCGGGTTATTGTGAACGGTAACTGTTATTTATGAAGCTTTCAACGAAACCATTATCCCCTCGCCACATGGAACTTTTAATTGCATTGTGTAATAGTCCGATAAAAACAGACTTAATTAAATTGATAAAGGCTTGTTGGAGCAATTGTATTTTAATTGTCTAAATATAGCCAATTGTTGGAAATCCTTAAACACAGCCAATTGTTTTGTGAAACATCAGCTTCTTACTTTATCTAAACAAAAATAAAACAAACTTTTGCATATAAAGTATATTATTAAGAAATTTAAGATACAATTTTCTTAGAGGAGTGGTTAAGTCTGTATAAAAGGTGTTTTAGGATATCATGGTATGATGTACACAACCTCAGAACACACGTATACTTAGAAGACTTTGTTAAAAGTTTGTACAGTTAGTAGGTATTTATCCCAAGATACTTCATCAAGATTTCAATAGAATAATTAGTTCACAATTCCTTAGTAACAATCTCTCAATTATTGTCCATTCCAAGAATTTATTTTTCTACAAAATACAAAAATTTTTCATTTTATTTGGATAATTAGTGGCTTATACTTAAGAGATAATAATAATTCTTAAAAAAGGAATTCTTTATTATAACTAACTCCTTAGTTTAATATCATACAACTAATAATATAATTTTATACATTTTATAATATATTTCATCTTAGTTTTGAGGTTATGAGGATTTCATCTTTATCAAAAAGCCATTATAATGTAAAGCTGGTAGATGTAATAATAAATCACACATTGAGATAAACTAAAGAGAAGTTTATTTACACTGATAGTATGTAACAAATGTTTCATTGATTATAATTATTGAAGACCTCTCTATAACAACGTTGCATATAAAATTTTCCTGAATTCCAAGTTATTTATTTTGATCTCCTCTCATAGCTTATTATAAGTATAAATTTTTTTTTGTGGTTTAAAAAAATATATATATAATACATATATGTATACATAAATATCTTAGTAAAAATATTCAAAACATAACACGCCGAAAACCAGGTAAACAGTCATATCCCGTCAGCTTGGAAGCGAGCCAACAATAGTTTGCTTTACTTCCGCCCTTCTACCCTCAAACCATAGATATGAAAAGCTACCGGGTCTAGCCGAGATTCGAACCCGGTATCTTCTGATCCGACGCTACCCACTCGGCTATGGTTTGTATGAAGGAAACATGGCTACAAAAACCACATTAGGTACTTGCCACCGAATTGCCTATTTCGCCCCTTCTCTACTCGCTGTTATATTTTATATACTGCAATGAAGGCCATGTGTTTTTTTTTGTTTATTTCCCCGTTTTCGTTTATTTATTACTAATATGAAGTACTTTTTTGTAATAAGCTATAGCATGAGATTAAATAATTCGACCACGCGCAGCTGGACAGCTGACGTGAGTTGATCAAATTTACAAAATTAAGTTTATATGCCTATGTTTTAGGGTCTCAACCAACAATTTGTGAAATAGGTCTACTCACGAAGGCGTAGAACAGCTGTCTGTGTGTACGCAATATATTAGTAGAATTTGTTTCCTCCTAGTTGGCCTCACGAGTTAGCACCACTTGGCTTCGAACCGGGTACTTTTAAGGTATTTTACGTTTTGGTCTATTTTGGGTGAACCAAGCGAACTAAAAGGTCGCGTAAAAAAACAAAATGTGCAGAATAACATCCTACATTTATATTTTTAGAGAAAAAACTCTAAACAAATTTCATTCTCGTAGCAAAATCTCAAAAAATAGTTACTTCCGGTCAAAAAACGTACTTCCGGTTGTTGGATTTTTTTGGCTAACGAACTCGTCCGATGAGCGACGTAGACAACGAACACGTATACCAAATTTGGACCAAATCGGACTTAAAATGCCCCCGCTAGAGTGCGAACACATAAAGACATATATGTATACGTATATATATATGAATTTTAATGACACCCCAAAAAGTGTTCTGGGGACCATGATCGGTGCTCATTTGCTACTCCCGACCTTGGGTCTCACCATAAGGGCTACTGCAATTAATAGCTCATTTTTCCTATGGAAATTCGCTAATAACATGGAATTCAGAAAAATGTGATATACTACGTTGTTATAGGAAAGTCTTCAATTCTAGTATCTCAAATAAATCATTCAATTATAATTATGTGAACAGATCGAGCATTTGGACTTTCGTGCGAAACACGCACGGTTCTCTTATAGTCATAAGTTTAAAATATAGAAAGCTTGATTAGATCTAAACACGAAATCCATTCCATAAATTCAAACCGTATTAGACTAATACGAGATGTATGCCTACTCAAAATATACAGGGCGAGGCAGTGATAACACAGCATTATTACAATTATTACAAATTGAAAACTTTAAAATATTTTATTGCTTGGTAACACATAAAAACATATGCCATTTTGCTGTCAAAGTAATTTTTTTGAAAACCACATCTTTTGAATGACGACCTTGAACATGATGAGATTTCGCTTGTAAAAGCCGTCGAAAACTGGCTCCAGCATTTCTTGAGGACTGGTCTGAGTTTCCTCTGCGATTCTTTGCCCCAGTTCATGCAACACTCTTGGGCGAGTTTAATAAGCCTTTGATCTTCAAATAGCCCTATAAGAAAAATCAAAAACAGACAAATCTGAGCTGGCCAGGGTATGTCACGAAATATTGAGATCGAACGACCTTCAAACACATTTCTGAGAGGTCATGGATATATCTGCTGTGTAAGCAGTGGCTCCATCCTGCTGGAAGTAGAGAGATTCTGTATCAATTTCCAACTCCAATAACGGAATAAAAATGTCATCAACATGTCCACATTCCGCTGTGAGTTCACGGTAACTGTGTTTCCACCATTATCTTCAAAGAAGTAATGTCCAAAAATTCGCTCTGTTTTAACTGCACACCACACTGTCACTTTAGGGCTGTGTCAGGGCTTAGGATAAAGCCCCAAGGTTATGAACACTTCAGTTTATTACATGAAGACATATTAAATATGTTTATTGACATGACCAGAAAGACATTGCTTCCTGGCCGACCTATTTGGACTGCGAGTAACTGCGACTCGCACTCTTTCCACATTAACTGGTGTGCGCACTGTTTTGAGACTTCCCAAAATTTTGTTTGTTCTTTGTTGAGGCCGTATTTATAAATAAATTTACCCAGTTTGCTATTGTTTTACGATCTGGAACTGCACCGTATCCACCAACATTGAGATGTAGTCTGATAAGTCTTTGAGTTTTTACAAAACAATCACTATTTCAAAAACGCTTCATCAGCAAAAGCATGGTGTTCATTACCCCAAAGCGCGATGTTACTAAAAGGCACAGTTAAATTTAGGTTATAATAACAGCTGATGATTCATTGTTACCTTATTTATCATATGGGATGTTCTGAAAATATTGATTGTTGTCTAAGTAACCTCTGTAAAACAGATTTTTTTAAAAACTGAAACACTAATTTAAAATGTAGCTGTAGGAAAAAGGTTGTATGTATTACGTGTACAAAGTTTACTTTGTGACCCTCAATCAACTTTAACGCTTTGGCTACGCCTCAGGCCTTAAATGTTTATTTCGTTCGACAAACTTAACTTTGCACCCTAGATACACAAATAACTATTTTGTGGTATTCAATTATGTTTCAGTGCACAGCTTTTAAAAATTAGCCTGGGTACATTTGGATAAGAAACAGTATAGGTTGAACAATTAAAATGGAAAAAAATATAAACATGTACAAGTAGTTTTTTAACCTATTATAACACAAATTGTAAAACATTTTAATCAAATTTTCAGTGGAATAAAAAAAGAATTACAATCTAAAGTTAAGTCTATAACATGACTAGCAATATTATTTTAAAATCTTGATGATATTGAAAGCACTGCAAAATTACAACTAAATTGTTTACATAAAGGACAGTAACGTATCCCTTTACTTCAACCGCTTATAACTCATCGCTCTGGATTGTTTGGACAAATTATTACCTTTAATTGTTACCTTTGGAGGGTTTATTGTCATGGGACCATCAATTAATCGATTCTTTGTCCACTGAGCTTCTACTGTTCGAGGGTTTGAACCGAGAAACTGTTTTCACGCGAGATATTGGTCGATATTACTCACTTGATTGGTTTATTTTAGCGAACTGTCAGTATAAATTACATTGCTTACAACACAATCTTAATTACACTTGCTGGTAACTGTCGTGTTGTTTTATATCGATTTTTATGTTCTACTTATACTTAAAGCTTTATGAGGGTGAAAAATTAATAAAAGTTCACATTTTTATATACATTTGTAGTCTAATGGCTTATCGTATAATTATTGTGATACATTCATAAATAGATTATACAACTGATATAAAGAGTGATTCAAAAGTCTGGAAACAGCTTAATATTTCAAAATGTACGAATCTTATGAGATAGGAATAAAATCAGTTATTCACAACCATAAAAGAACCACTTTTTGATGAGTTTTAAATTTTTGACTGCCATCTTGGATGCGCCATCTTGGAATGAACTTCGTTTTTTTTAAATGCGAAGGTGGTCATGTGATACATTATTTCGATGTATAATTTCATGAGAAAACCAACGGTGAAATTTGCACATCCATATTTTTAACCGATTCAAAATGACGGCCAAAAACAACGAAATCTTGCTTTTCGATTTTGCCCCATTTTGCTGTACTATTTAAAAAAATATATATTAATTATACTTCTTTTTGAATTCAGAAGTAAATAAACTTTCAAACGATTTGCCACACAACGGTATTTGGTTGAACCACTCGAAATCAATTTTGAAAAAATCAAAATGACTGTAACAAAAAATGTTTAGTACTAAAAAATATCGTTGTGTGTCATATCGTTTGAAAGCTTATTTAATTCTGAATCCAAAAAGAAGCATTTTTTTTTTTTAATA
>JAGFPH010011983.1:220-11301 GCA_018207615.1 Philaenus spumarius | reverse complement strand
GATTTCGTTGTTTTTGGCCGCCATTTTGAATCTGTTAAAAATATGGATGTGCAAATTTTACCGTTGGTTTTCTCTTGAAATTCTACATCGAAATGATGTATCACATGACCACCTTCCCATTTAAAAAATTGAAGTTCATTCCAAGATGGCGCATCCAAGATGGCAGTCAAAAATTTAAAACTCATCAAAAAGTGGTTCTTTTATGGTTGTGAATAACTGATTTTATTCCTATCTCATAAGATTCGTACATTTTGAAATATTAAGCTGTTTCCAGACTTTTGAATCACTCTTTATATCAGTTATATAATCTATTTATGAATGTATCACAATAATTATACGATAAGCCATTAGACTACAAATATATATAAAAATGTGAACTTTTATTAATTTTTCACCCTCATAAAGCTTTAAGTATAAGTAGAACATAAAAATAGAACAAATAAATATTGTTATTATTAGCTGGAGAGAAAACTATTCGATCGATTTCAAACAAATTTGCACCAAACCTGTCAATCATGCCTGTATAGATTGCACGAAAATAGGTTTTGAAATTTTGTTGAAAGTTCCTTTTCGGCCAAACAAACCCCAAAAATCAGTTATTATTATGTTTATTAGCTAAACGAGAATTGTTAGAAAGATGCGGTTTTTTGCATATGGTAGGGTACTTAAAGAGCTTCAAATAAGCCAAATTTTATCAAAATCGTTAGAACAGTTTTTTTATAAAAAAATAATAACTGGTTTTTGGGGTTTTTTAGGCCAAAAAGGGAGTTGCTTTTCCAAATTTTTCAAAACTGTTTTTCATGCGTCTATACAGGCCTAATTGAAATGTTTGGTACAAATGTGTTCGAAATCGATTGAATAGTTTTCTCTCTAGCTTTGTATTCATGTAGACAGACATACAGACAGACATTTTGTTAAAAAACGTTTTGGACTCAGGGGGTCCCAAAACGGATATTTCCACAAAAATCTCAACATCGAATTTTGCGATCATTATACTTTCTCTATACTATAGTATAAATAGTCAGAAAGTAAAATTACCAATTTTAAAATTAGTTTATCATCGACTTATAACAAAGAGTTTTAGCAAGGGTATGTAATTTTTTGCAAAAAGCTGCTAACTATGGAAGTGCAATACTTCATTAAAGTATCAAATCCAATAAAAGCGAGTACTTATTGCACGTCAGTTTTGTACGTAACAAAATATGTACAAAACATAATACATTGTTACGTTAATAATAAACCCTACGTCAGACATGTAGCAGCTGAATTTGCTCATCGTCTGTAATACTCAGATAACAAAACCTAGCCTATTTTATACTTTGGTTTTATTTTTACACGTTTACAACTTCAGTAAAAACAAACTTATAAAGTCTAGATGTTGGTTGTTTTTGTTGTATGAGTTAAGAAACTATTGTATACCATAATATGATCGGTTTTGAGTTTATAAATCGTTGAAAATGTATGTATATTTTATTTTTTTTACTTCATTCCTGACAGTCTAAAATACCACTGAAATAAAAATTATAAAGCTGTATTTTAAAGTATCACTATCTTGGTCTATTGGTCTGGATTATTGTTTTTTTTATATAATCATACAAATTGATATATAATAAAGTACAATACCTTTTATTTTTTCGTCAGTGACCTCTTTTTTGTTGTTCTTTTGACGCGTTTCGGGACGTCTATCCCATCTTCAGAAAAGCCCTCTATATATAATTGAGCTTCTGCTGATTTACAAATGTGGCCTACTGTTGATAAAAAATGAACATTAATAGAGTTTTCCATATATGACAGTATTTAAAATATTTGTGTTTACAAATAAGCAAGGCATATGATTAAAATCTATGATATTTTGTTTTGTTTTTCAAAATTTATTTCAGGTCTTTGTGTTTAATGTTTAATTGTAGGCTCTGTACATACAGAAATAAATTTACCATGTGGAAAATTCCTAACTGCATATAGGCTAACCAGTTAGATATAGTTTGATGTTTCTGGGAATAAGTATCTTCTTCTGAAGAACAAAGTAACAAAAGCAATTTTATTGTAGAAATATACATTATTAATGACTTTAACATGAAAACAAGTCATTGTAGCCTATATTAGTTCTACTAGGGGCTCTGCCCCTGGACGCTTCGCTCGCAGTTAGAAAATTCGCTAAAGAATCTCATTAATCTTTGGCTCGTTTGTACATTGGTTTGTAAATTATGAAACCAGGCTTAAATATATTAACAGTAATTACAAGATTAATTATAACCTCAATTACATGATTTAGAAACGTAAGAGGCTTTCATTACGATTTTAGTCCTAGTTCTACTATCTTCTGTCAACTAAAGTTTTGAAACCAGGCCTAAATATAGTACAAATTATTGCAGGATTAACATAACCTCAATACTATATTTCACAAATGAACCAGGCCTATATTACAAAATTGACTATTAGAATTTATCTATTTTTGCCAAGTTTACCATTTTTTTTTTTTACAAAATAAATTGTTAAATCAGGCCCAATTTATTCTAATTCCAACGTGCTAAAACAGTATAAATTAGCTTGTTTTTTAACAGTAATTTAAAACTATCCAATGAACAGCTGATAAAACAGTATAAATTGGTTTGTTTATAAACAGCTGTTTTGATCGCTTTATTTACTATTTCGTTGTTATTTTGTAACCAACATGGCAACTCATAAGACCCTATGTTAAAAGTTTTCAACTTTTAAATTAGATTTTCTAAAAAATTGCGTTTTTACACGAAATGCAACTATATGGGTGTACTTAAAAATCAAAACTATACCTAAATACAAAATGTCTTTGAATTCGTTAGAGCCGTTTTCAAGATCCGCGACAACAAAGATAGATACAAGAATTGCTCATTTAAAGTAATAGGATAACACGTTAAACTTTATATTTTGAAGTTGTATTTTTTCTCATTTGTCCAATCTGCAGGTGATTTTCACGAGATCATACTAATAAGTTTGGGTATAAGCTGGAACATACGTAATACAATATTCGATAATATTTTAGGTATATTTCCCAAAACGCACCAAACGTTTGTAGGTTTAGAACGGTTGATCCTTTTTTTAAACAATATAACTCATTTGCTGGTACTTCATCTGGTGGTGACCTACAAGGTTTGATCAAAATTGGTTTATTCTTCCATACAAGTGAACAGGGTATGTTTGCATGTATTGCACAAATCCATGTAACATGTTTTATGATTCAATTTAAATGTTTAGTATCTACCATTGTTTGTCCGTAACAAACTAGTACTTCATACTAACTTTATTGAAATCGGTTGAGCAGTTGTCGCGTCATAACTACATACAATTTGTTAACAACAGCATAATGTACATTCTGTCAAAACGTGATCAGAGTTAATTATATATATATATATATATATATATATAAAACCCAAATACCACTCACTGACTCACTCATCACGAAATCTCAAAAACCACCGAACGGATTGAAATGACATTTTGTATGTAGCTACCTCTAGGGCCGTAGGAGCTCGCTAAGAAAGGTTTTCAAAAACTACTCAACGGATTGGAATTAAATTTTGTATGTAGCTTCCTCTAGGGCCCTAAGTGATCGCTAAGAAAGGAATTTTAAAAAAATCTAAATTTTAGGGAGGGGTTCTGGGGGGGGGGGGGGGGGGGGGGGAAGTAAATAAAAATTCCACCAAAAGAATTGGAATACAATTTAATATGTAGCTTCCTCTAGGGCCCTAGGTGTTCGCTAAGAAAGGTTTAAAAAAAATTCATTTTAGGGGGAGTTTGCGGTGATCAAAGTTACTAAAAATCCCCATAAGAAATACATAGTGTAATATATTTATTGATATATTTTTTAGGTTAATTAATATACATTTAACTTTGATGTGTCTATCCGTGCAAAGCCGGATAGGGCCAGCTAGTAATTTATACGTTCTAAACGTTTTAGACGAAAAATATGTTTTCCTATAGATGTCAATCACGGAACTCGTAAATTTATTTTTTCTACAGCTTTTGCTGTTTAATAATATGCGTTTTCCACACTCACAGCAGTGCGATAAACAGATGGCGTAAATTACGTGTCAAATTAACTTAGTATATTTCGCTTCATCTTTGTCTTCTATTACATTAAATTTGTTATGTTTTCAAATGACTTTATTTTTATATTTTTGTAGTTAAAATTTTACAAATACCTTTTTTAAACTTAAATACTATTAATTTTTCATAAAACATTAATGTTTTACTGCCTTTTAATCGCATTTGTTACTTAATTAGACCTTCATCGGTGTTCGATAATTGGACCTTAAGAAAAAAAAGATATTCTAATAAATAAATAAAAGAAAAGAAAATCTATGTATGAATTTCGAAATTAAAAAATACGGTTATACAATTTGAACAGGGACCATAATATATTTGTACCTTGTAAATTAAGCAACATCAATAATTCATAAGTTGAACTTCTCTGGTTGGTTCTCAACGGCTGTAGTCTACTAATTAAAATAAACAACTACAACTACACAGCTCGCAGATTGCACGGAATTGTGGTTTGGGTTGGGATATAATGGTCGGTTCAAGACAAGTTGTGGTTACAATGGGAAATACTTTGAACCAACTAAGCCTATTAGTATTGCCAAAGGAAGTAAAGTCAAATCAAAACGGAATGTTGCAATAACCGCAAAGATATACAATTCTGTTTCACCAAGATACGATTTCACATAGGCAAAAGTACAAATGGTTTTTAATCCCACACTATTATTAAGCGATCAATGTTTATTTATTTATACACTACAGCAGTTCATTGGAAATGTTCAAACTTTCCTGTTAAAACATAATTATGCCGGAAATATAATATATTTGATTTCCACACCATCTGTGACGAGTTCGATGAAATTAGACTGTACATTGTTTTGTGTACGTGGAGAAATTCCTTTGTGCGGATGTCATTGTCAGGGATATATTATGATGAGATAACAATATCCCAAAAGACTTAAATAATTAAAATGAAAAACAAAACAAATTAAAGGAATATTACATTAATAAAAGCAAGTTAGTCAAGATGAAATGTTTAAAACAGATTAAAACTGAGACTAACAACATACTTGTAAACTATTAGGTTAGGTTCCCAGACATTTCAATCAAGCCAGCTGCAATGTCAAGAACTTGCTCTGAAAACAAGTGAAAAGACTCATATTACATTTCACATAGCTTTTTCGAACAATGCAGAATAACATGGGAATGGTTTCACAAGAATTCACAAATAAAAAAAAATAGAAGAAAAAAAATGAAAAATTAATGGGAAGATGAGTGTAAAACATTTAGCCAATGAGAAGACTGTTTTTTGAAAGGACGCGGTAGCAGGAGTAGTTCAATAGCGTGAAAAGCGAGGTCTTATTCTAAAATGATTTGAACGGACAAGACCTAAAAACCCGTTTCAAAACGACAAAGTACATTTTACCTTAAATAATTGACCGAGTGTAAGCGAGGTCTCCGTTTTAACTCGACTGTTCGGCATTTCGTCTGTGTGTCTGTATGTCTGTGTGTCTGTGTGTCTGTCTCACGATTACGGCCGAACGCCTTTACCAATTTTGATGATTTTTTGTATGAATGTTCCTTATTCCTAGGCCGAGCCATGTATATATACGGTTTTTTCCATTTTTCATTTTTAACTCCTTAAATAAAATAAAAATGGCGGCCGGACCGTTTCTCTCAGTGAAAGCTTTTTTCCAAAGCCAGTTTGTGGCTTAACCGTAAGTCAAATTTAAAAACTATTAACATTTTGCTATAAGCAAATTACATTTTAAACAAAATTGTATTCTTGATTTTTTTCCGTATCTCTAACGGTAAGCTCACAAAATGGCCGTAAACTTAGAATTTGTTAAAAATCGTCCCAGTTTTTGTATTTTAACCATGTTTTTATATGTTTTACCTAAACCAATTCAAAAGTGTTCCATATCTTTTTTGTAGATAAAGGTTTAAAAAATTCATATATGCCAGTAAAAAAATTATTGAAGTAAAATTAAGAAAGTTATTAGCTCAAGAAACAATCACGTTCAGTAAGGAAAGGAAAATGTTTAACTTAAAACCTACATAAAAAGTAGTAAAAATTATTTTAATTTTTTTCATAAATGTAAAAAAGTTTCGTAATTTAGTTCTAAATACAATTGTATAAAAATATTTAATAATTTCATTTTTCTTATTTTGAAAACACCAGTTTTTATGTTCCTACTACAAGACTGCTAACAAAACTAGGCCTGTTTTGAATAGTAATTTAGGAATATATCATTTGCCCAAAAATGACATATTATTATAAGAAAGTGTAGAAGATAAATCAAAGAATTGAACTGTATACCTGTAAATTATCATTGTAAATGTCATAAAAGTATTTGACTTAACTTTACTTGAATTACAAAATGAGATAAAACAAATGAAACCTCGCGGCGATAAAGGACATACAAAAAATGGCTGGAGGACACCGTGGGAAGTGTTGGTACATGGGTTGAGATCACTATCACGACGTTTTAACATCGTTTGTTTTCATTATTTCTAATATTTTAATATGATATGGAACTTAAGTTAACTTATGATACATTGTTAAGTTTGAGTTATTTAAGTATGTAAATATTTAATTGTATGTTGTCATTCTATAACGCGATATTTTTAGCTATCTTACGCATTATTAGCCTAAATAAAACAGTGCCTCTAAAAGAAAATCTTTAGCAGATAAAGCTCAAGAAAAGAAATAAAAACGACAACTAGAAATCCCGGAATCGCGGGAATTGTAAATAATGTTTCACTGGCTAAACCTTGTGCTTACTTCCTTACTGGCACACATTTTTTAACCTAAGCTCAACACCACATTTGTTATTTTAACGAGCGAGGTCTACTGTTCGCAGAACTACTAGTAGAAATCAAGTGAAGTAACAAAGAATAACATACTAAGTCGTCAAGTAATCATCAACCAAGTAAAATCAAGTAACCTACACATCAATCTATGGGATTCTACGCAAGAACCAAATTTAGAGCCCATTCGAGGAACCCGGAGCCATTACAGAATTATCTTCTCATTAAAACTTTTAAGTCGACTCCTACATCTTAGAAAATTTTGTAAAAAATGAAATTTACGAAATTGATTTGGAAGCAATCTTTTAGGTCAAGCATTTTGAAATAAACATTTTTTGTTTCTTGAAATTTTTTAAAAAACTCTTCCTTTTCGATATATTAGCAACTTTTTGTCGATTTATTTCAACACGTTTAGGGCCGCCATTTTGTTTTGGGTGGTCCGATTTTTATTTTCTTTATGTCATTTTCCTAGTCTTGAAAATACCTTTAAAATGAGGTATCACATGACCATACTTCCCATTTAAAAATTTTGAGTTTACCCCAAAATCCCCCATTTTTAGGGGATATTAAAACTTTTCGATTGCTTCAAAAGATACTTTGGGTTAAGTTAGTATCGTTCAACAAAGGCTATTTTTTTGTTTTTACAAACACAAAAGTTAAAGGGGGGGGGGGGAGTGACTTTGTAACCACCCTGTATATATTTAATTCATACTATTAACGTCTCTGAAGTTATTTCGAACAATAAGTTGTTCGTCAGACCCTTCAAGCCAAGCAAAGATTGATTTGAAAGTCGGATCTGGTGGAGCTCACAAATAAGACAAACCATGCATGGTTTAAAGATTATAAACCTCTTAAGGTAAACACAGTAAAATAAAAAAACCCTCACATCATCTTTATAGAAATTTGTTTATCAAATATTTTAAGTGTTTGTGTACGACTATCAGTTGTTTTGTCTAGTTATTGTTATTACTTACAGATTATTTAGGAATTAGTTGCAGTTGCCATAAAAACATATAAATATGAATGTAAAAAAGCTGTTTCATATTCAGGTTAAGTTTTTTAATACATTAATACTAGTATTATAAATTAGTCATGTGTAGTAATGAAATAAATCAGTTTATATTAATTTAATGTCATCTATATTTGAAGACAGAAATTATTGAACATAAGAAGGAATTATTTTTGTCAAAAAGTAGGATTTGCGTATAGTTTAAAGTTTGTAATTCAGCATTCTGATTTGTGAGAACAAGGTAACAGTGGAGATAAATAAAAGGATAGGGATTGAGAACCGAGTGTTAAGCTGCTTAAACCGTAATTGTATCAAAATTGTTTAAGCCCCACATTGAACCAGTTGTGCCTTGACAGCGTGGGCCATGTCAGCTGCTGATGAGAATACGTAAGCAAAGAGATTAAAGATACACTGCAAGGAAATTACATAGTCCAGTTTGTAAAGTTTAAACATATCCGAGACATTGTAACATGGTAAAATGGAAGGCAGAGATAGACGCAGGATGCGGAGGAGGAGATGAGGGTTATGTGCGTTAGAAGATGTTATGTGAGAGACGCTAATGTAGACGGGAATTGAAACGAGTTATGAAGGAACCCAAAGTTCACCAAGGAAAGTAAAGTAAGGCAGCATTCATTTTCCAGAGTGATTTATTCATTCCTAAGTCACATTTATTAATTATTCATACAATTTAATATCACCCCACTAAAAATAGTACAGAGCTTGTACTATAATAAAATGAAATATACAAAATTACAAATTAGTATCAGGTTGTAGAACTGATTTGAATAACTTAGTTTACTATCACTATCTATATAAATAAAAATGTAAATGTGCGTTTATTCAAAATCAATAATCTCCGAAAGTTCTTCATCGAATGCTTTGAAATTTTGACTTTCTTTTGAATTCAAGCGTGTTTTATATACTTTTAGAAAGACTGCAGCATCTATTGTACATAAAAACAACAAAAAATATACTCAATATTAATTAACAAAAATGGAAGCGCCAATACATATGTTTATTGACTGTAATAATAACAAAGTCAGCTGTTTTCTATAAAGAGGTAATCTCTAGAACTACTAAACTGATTGAAAAAATAGTTTTACTAATACAAATCTACACTATCCCTGAGTAACAGAGGCTAAAATTCATATTGATAAACACATTTTGTATTTCAATATTTGTAAATTTAGTCGGAACTAATTCACAGGATCAAGTTGGACGTCAAATCCATAGCGTCTAACAGCAGCTGTAATACGCTACCAATAAAGAGCAACATTATGAAAAACTAAAAAACATAAATTGAAAGATGAAACTTATATCATTCAAAGATGTGCACAAAAACATAAATAATGAGTGTATGTTTCTGTTAAGGCAGGTAAAATAAATTAAACTTTATTTTAGGTTAGGCCTAGACTGATGAACCAACTTCTTGAATGTATTTACATTCATTACCATAGCAACCAATTGAATAAAATTACAGATAAAACAGTTGATTCGGATGTCCAGCTTAGTACAAAATAATATTTTAAGTTAGGCCTAGACTGAACCAACACATGTTTCAACACATACAAACCAATAAAAACTTGCATTAAGGAATTTAAAAATAAGAAAAAACTATGTTACATCCTAATTAAAAATAAATAAGACATATTATAATTTAATAGTAGGCCTATTTATTCATAATATACCGTATTTGATAGTGAGTAACCAATATTAACAGCTGATTTGAAAATATGAAACAATTATTTGTATTTCTAACTTTTTGGTTAGGTTTTTGATTAAGTGTAGAGCTGAGCCTTACTGGTTCTTTTAACCTTTATCATAATAAAATATACGAAATAATTTGATTTGAACATTTAACATTATTTACCATCTTGGTTTTTAGGTTATTATTAATCCTACACCTTTATTATAAATAAAACATAACATATGTTTTTGGAAGGTGCCATCGGGCGTTGGCGTGCGGAGCACTTAGAAGTCTCCCCTGGTATTATAAATAGAAAAGTTTGTATATTTGTAGTAAGGATTCAACTCAGAAACTATTTTTCCGATTTTTGTGTAATGTTTACTCATTTATTGAGTATTGCTATCTGGGTGACATGGACTATTATTTTACCGACATCACGCTTTTTAAAAATAATAAACGGTACCAGAAACTGGCACATACTTTCTCACAAATACATTTAAATTACTAAACAGATTCACTGTGACTTGTAGGGTGGGGTAGGAGAGTTTTTTTATTAAAGTTGGAGATTAACTAATAAATATTATTATTATTATTATTATCGAGAGAGAAAACTATTCGATCGATTTCGAAAAAATTGCACCAAACACGTCAATTAGGTCTTCATAGATGCACGTAAAATGGTTTTGAAATTTTTTTTAAACAACCCGCTTTATGGCCAAAAAACCCCCAAAAACAGTTATTATTATTATTAGCTAAACGAGAATTTTTAGAAAGATGCGGGTTTCTGTATATGGTAGGGCACATTAAAGGCTACAAATAAACCAAATTTTATCAAAATCGTTAGAGCCGTTTTTTAATAAAAAAAATAATAACTGATTTTTTGGGGCTATTTTGGCCAAAAAGGGGGTTGTTTTTCAAAATTGTTCAAAACTCTTTTTCGTGCATCTATACAGGCGTACTGGACATGTCTGGTGCAAATTTGGTTGAAATCGATCTAATAGTTTTCTCTCTAGCTTTGTATACTTTTATTAAAGTAGGCGATTAACTAATAAATATTATTATTATTAGCTAGAGAGAAAACTATTCGATCGATTTCGAACAAATTTGCACCAAACACGTCAATTAGGTAAAAAGGTTTTGAAAAATTTTGAAAAACAACCCCCTTTATGGCCAAAAAACCCCCAAAAATCAGTTATTATTATTATTATTAGCTAAACGAGAATTTTTAGAAAGATGCGGGTTTTTGCATATGGTAGGGCACATTAAAGGCTACAAATAAGCCAAATTTGATCAAAATCGTTAGAGCCGTTTTTTTATAAAAAAAAATAACTGATTTTTTGGGGGTTTTTTGACCAAAAAGGGGGTTGTTTTTCAAAATTGTTCAAAACCCTTTTCGTGCATCTATACAGGCGTACTGGACATGTCTGGTGCAAATTTGGTTGAAATCGATCTAATAGTTTTCTCTCTAGCTCTGTCTACATACAGACATACATACAGACATACATACATACAGACATACAGACAGACATTTTGTAAAAACCACTTTTTTGGACTCAGGGG
>JAGFPH010011982.1:11401-32205 GCA_018207615.1 Philaenus spumarius | reverse complement strand
TGAAGATCAAACTGTAAAAGTTGTTCCTTGTATATCCTTGAACAAGGAAGTATATTCTTGAATCATGTTTCAGATTTTACTGATCTTTACTTTACAAGATCACAAGGAAAATTAATAAGGCATTTTTGTAGAAAAGAAAATATTTGTCTTCAAATTGTTCAATTCATTGTCTTTGATTTGATATATCACTCAATGGGTTTAAACTCGATTTGTTATTTGGTCCTCAAATTTAACCCCAAAAGAACTTTAAAATATAAAAATACTTTTCCGTTTAGTGTTTTCGGTCAGATAATAACTAACGATCGATGTAGCAAGACAGACAGACACAGTGGCCATTAGTATTATGTTTTCCTTATTAGGAAACCTAAAAAACAGTAAATAAAATATTGTCTGTTGTCAAGTGATCCTCTTTTTGGTTAAAACATTGACCAAAACCAAGATTAGTTGTTATCCTGCCCGATATAGGTCGATGTCACCTTACTTCCGTAATTTTGGTTTGCTTTTAATTTATTTCATTTAACACTTGGTGTGGAAGTGAGTAGGGTAAAACGGCCACAACTTAAACAAAATAATAAAAAATACAATTTTGTAAATTCAAATGTTTGTTGTCATTAGCAAGCCATTTTAAGTCCGATGGTTCAGAAAAGTGGTTACAGTTTTACTTCAATTAAGTTAAATTTTATAAAAGCCGTTGGTTTTTAAATGGTTGATATTTTACACATAATGTAATAACTTCTATTAATTTATGAAATTTAATACACTTTTAAAAGTACATTGAGTATACTCTAGATAATAATGAAGTTATAATTTCATCTATAATAATATTATAAAGAGGTAACATTTGTTTGTTTGTATGCAGGGGGTAACCTCTGGAACTACTACTGAACCGATTGAAAAATAGTTTTACTAATTAAAAGCTACGCACTACCCTTGAGTAAAATAGGCTAGAATTAATTTTGATTTAAGGGTTGAAACAACCTCTAAAACAGTAAATAGTAATTATTATACTTTCTTAAAGTCAGAGAGCCGAAATTTTGTACATTTATTTCTTACAAGAGACATAGAAAAATTTAACTAGATTTGCATTTTGTCGCAATCTGCTAAGGAGTGAAAACGTGATCACAACCCCTAAAACTATAAAAACTAATTGTTATATTTTCCTTGAAGTTAGTGAGCTGAAAATTTACAATTAACAGCCCTTTTACAATAAAAATAAATTGTTATATTTCCAATGATTGAGACCTTTGTTTCATTAGTGGTAATCTGTTTGTGTTTGCTTCACCACGGGGGTTGGGGAGCGAAGCCCTCTAGTCATTAATAAATTTACTCGAAAAAAAAAAACGAAATCCTATTTATTTCTTAGTATGTTGCGAAAATTACTAAACACTGGAGAAATGCCATTCTAACATCTGCAAATAGTATTAGTTTACTAATGTTAAAAACAACCATTAAAGTAAAATATGATGTGGAAATAAGTAATTATAAAAAATGATTGTGGCTATAACCACAAAAAGTGTAAAAGTTTTACAAAGGATGAAATACAAACCTTCTTTCTAGAAGCACCAGATGAAGTGTATTTGTTGAAAAAGTTGTATTATTGTTTGGGATTGCTGTAACAATCATTGAACTAAATATCAATGAGGTTCAGGATTAGTACTATAAATAGCAGACCCAAAGAATAATAAAGGTAGTCTATTTACAATAGAGATTGACCAAGAGTGCGGAATTATTGATTATTTGTCACACAAACCATTTTGCAACATTCTTAGATGATGCGGGAGATAGTGTGACTGGAAACGTACATTAGTCAAATAAGGTATGATAAATTGATGTATACTCAATTCGGATCAGCACTCCCTTCCATTTGTTCTTGAGACCAAAACATTCGAAGAGTTCACCGACATAATTATCTCGTTTAGGAATTATAATACGAGATTGTACATTTAACATAAAAATGCATGCATTAAAACTTGATGTAAAAATAACCGTTAGTGAAAAATAACCATTTTCATGATTTATTTTTGTTTTTTGCCTTACTGGACTGGATATATTTACATAAATACCTTACTTTATTACCTTAAAATAAACGGTTTGAAAATGCCTGAAAAAATAGGTGAAAAGTACGTCACCGTATGGAAAGTGATCAAAACAGGACTGCGAGCAGTACAAGGAAGTAAGGTATTTATAACCATTTTCTCAACTCTAATTTATTGTGTCACTGTCATGACCTGTTTTGACGGTTTATTTTTTTTTATAATGTTTATTTTTTATGGCCCAGCAAATCTGAGCTTCCAAAATTTATCGTTTTCAATTCAGGAAAATTCCATGACAGTAATTCAAATAAATTGCGATTATTTTGCAGTATTCTGTATGAGTCGCGAGAGTGAGAGGTTTATCTCTTGACAGCAAATTCTTTAAACTATATTAATTTTGTTGTTATTAGCGAGTTAAATCCTTCTTTTTTTAATAGTATGTTAATTAATAGTATGTCTGTTAACATTTTCACTGTGATTTATGATTTCTGTTGTAGAAAAAAAACTTGTGTTTAGTTCGCGAACAAAAATTAAGTTTTGTCCTCGGAAGATGGATGCCCTCCAGTATGAAACTAAATATATAGAATAAGCCAATTTTAAAGTAAGTAATAAGTCAAAATATTTTGTGTAAAAAGTACATTATAATAGGTTGAGTAGTTTTTGAGGCAAGGTTCACTATATATAAAACACACCTTGGAGTTGGACGTATACTATTAACTATGAATTTAAGTAACATTAAACACATATAAGTAGATACCGGCCAATTATAGCACCCGCTAAAGTCTTTTGAATATAGTACTAATTGTTGTATATCAAGTTGTACCAACGTAAGTAATTGTAAAATTGTATTGAAAAGTTTTAATTTGTTTAAAGTTATTATTTTAAGACAAACAGGAAAAGCTGTAAAGTGAAATCCACCAGGCTTTGATGTGGTTAAGAACAAAGTTTAACAGCTGGAGGAATTTAATTTAAACTGATATTAAAATGCAAATTTTGTAAAATTACTTTCGTAAAGGAAAAGTTAAGTCAAGGTATTGTTATGAAGTTCACTATTATACTACTTTACCAGGTATTGGGGAATAGTTTCTTTAAGTTTGGTTTTAGAGAGAGTTTTATGTAATAAAAATTAATAATAATTTGAGCACGCAGCTGAACCAATGACGTAATTTAAGCGAATTTCAGAAATTAAGTTTATATGTTTTAGGGTTTCAAACAAATAATTCGAATTGCCTAATGCGTTGTAATTTCACCATTAATAGTATTTTAAATAATCAACGATCAACATTTCAAACCAACTAAAGGAACAATATAATATGTAATACCAGATGTTTGACTTAAAATACGGTAAGATTTTTGTTTGTGTTTACTTAATCTAAAACAAATTTAGTTTTGAAGAATAATCACCTGACTCTAAATTTGCTAAATTGGTTGCAAGTAAAATAAACGTGTGTTTGATCATTATATTATGACTATTTCAAAATTATGTTAAATTTCTTTATTCTAATCCTGTTTTATTTATAATATGTAACAGTAGATGTTGGATACAGTAAGCATTGTTCGATGATTTTGTTTGTATTTGTTTTCAGTTTGTTAATCTAACCTAAAAAGCAGATGGTTGTAAAAAATAATAAACTGGTTATCAATTTGTTAAGTTAGTTGCTATAGTAATGATAATGAGTGTAAACAAACATGTGTTCTAAGCTTATGATCCAAATGTTAACTTTCTTAACGCTTTAAAATACAAATTTATCAAAATGGTTTCTTAGTGTGCGTCTATGACACCCACAAGATTATACCTTTACATTTTCTTATTTGTATCTTAAATTGTTTTTTCTCCACATTCATTCTTTGCCAGTCAGTCATTCAGTTAAGACAAAGCATCTTTGGCCTATATGAATATAGAGCAACTATATATATTATATATATATATATTATTATATATATATAATAACTATATATTATTATAAATATATATATATGAGTTATTCAAGTTATTTGGATAACAAAAAATGGATTTAGACAGAAGTACCAAGATGAATATGTTACTCATTTTAATGTACTGTATTATAGAAGAAGCTCTCGTCTATTTTATTTCACGGTTTAATATTTATTTTCTTAAACATCCTCAGTATATTTTTTGGAGTAAAAATTATGTTTTTTTTATCATAAAACCAATCTCTATTCTGTATTACTACGGTGCTTTTACATCCAGAATAATAATTTTTCAATATATAGTGGAAAGTTTTAAACTTGGTTTTAAATACCCTATATAAAGTTTTTAACACAAAATTTCATACCGTAAGCTTTGTTGTGGCTACGTACAAACTTTATAATGGAAACTATATTAATGTTGCATTTTAAAATGTAAATTTTGTAAAATTACTTTCTTAAAGTAGAAACAAGTTTTTATTAAGTTTTATATTGTTATTGGGAATTGGTTCTTTGTGCTGAGTTACTTGGCTGGAAAAGTTTGATTATGACTAGAGATGATAAACCAATTGTGTTTATGTAACAGTTGTAAAAGTTATCGGTGTTATAAAATAACTAGTTATTAAAACTGTTACTTTTATTGATATTGTGCTATCCTCAATCGGAACAGTCAATTGCTATTGTTTTAAACATGATAGCGGCAGTATTGTGGCCAAGTGGACCACTTGTGATATCAAGGTCTTTCTTTGTTCCTCAGGATCCTCTTTAACTGTCAGGATGGCATTGCTGGAAACTTCCTTAAATTATTTATTTGTTATTAGCTACAGTGTAAAATTCTGCAGTATAATCCGCAAACAGTAGTGGCTCTAGTGACTTTGTACAGCGGATCGCCGTAAAAAAGGGGCGGAAAGGAACTTCGCGAAGCGAGTCTCCTCCTAAGAGACTGCCCGATTTTCCTGGCTTTGCATTGAACCCGGCCGGAAAAGGTTATTTACCGGTCAGACTGACCGTGGTAGGTACGCATACATTTCTTCCAATTTGCATTATGAATGTAGTGTATTTAGTGAATTAATTAGTAATTAGGTGCTAATGACTGAATGATGTATGTGCTGACGAGGGAACATAACCACTTTAGCTCTTTTCGTGATCTGATACTGGAGCATCTAGATATATATTAAACCACATAGTTTGCTTTACGTCTCCTCTTATACCAAAGAATCCAGTGACTAACATTAATAGAAAATGACGATTCAGCTTTGTACTTTATTAATTTAGTTAAATGTGAGATGTGTGTGTTTTTCCTTCAGCGTGCAATTTAGAAATCTGTACAGTTTTTATTTAATTCTAAAAAATCAATATTTACGTACAAAAATCTATTACTTGAAACCTGAATTGTTATTCCTTTTGGAATGTGTTTTGACTTTCTCTACCCTATACCTAGTTTATGGAGAAAGTATTGTTTTCGTCCAAATTTTCGAATTTAAATTTTGGTGGAACTATCTGTTTTGGTGCTCCCTGAACTCCCAAAAAATGTTTAGTGGAATTATCTGTGTTGTTGCTCCATGAACCCAAAAAATTGTTTTTTGGTGATGTCTGTCCGTGTGTCTGTGTGTCTGTTAGGATGTGTACAGAGTCCAATTTTGATGAAATTTTGTATGTACGTGTACTTCAGGAATATATCCAGGCATTTTTTCAAATTTTTTCAAATTTTTGATTTTTAAGGGGTTTTACTCCCCCCCAAATGGAAAAACCGAGAAAAATCCAAATTTCTCAAAAACGGCACTAACGATTTTGATAAAATTTTTCTAATTTGTAGCCCTGAATGTACCGTACCATATGCAAAAAACAGCATCTTTCTAAAAATTCTCGTTTAGGTAATAATAGTAACAGATTTTTATGGGTTTTTGGCCAAAAAGGGGGTTGTTTTTCAATATTTTTCAAAAACTTTTTTCGTTCATCTATACAGGCCTAATTGATATGTTTCGTGCAAATTGGTTCGAAATCGATCAAATAGTTTAAATAATTATAATATGGATGTGTGTTACATGCATCTAATATTTTCCATGGTAACATTTTCATACTTTTGCAATTCTAAATAACCACCTCCTATGCTTTTATTGGAAAGGTATAAAGTTTAAACTGGGAGAAAGTATGCGGCAGTTATCTGGTACCGTTTATTTATTATTTTAATGTTCCTAAATTACTTTGGAATTTACATGTAGAACAGTCCATCACGGATTTTTGAAAGTTACAATACTCTGTTTATTAATCAAACCTACTTATTAATTTGTTATCTTTTAAAGAACAGAAAAATATCGACAAAAAATCACTAAATTCACTATTGCAATACATGTATTAGTATAATTTATTCAATTGTCTGATTTCTCTTGTTACAGAATTCAAAAATTCAAATATAAGTCATAAAACAATTCTTTTAATATTTTCACGCAATTAATAGAGCAAGCAGGTAATTTAAAAAAATCTATTTTGTTGTGCAAATGTTAACTGGCTTTAAAAATATTTCTCTATTTATAATTTACTTGAAATACAGACGTGTAAAACAGATGAATTTATTTTATCAGTAACTCCCAGGACATATAGGCCTATATATATATATAACACATATGCACTAACTTGGTTGGCTATTATTGTAAAGTGCATTCATTGGCAATAAACTATGCTAATTGTACTTGTTATAGACAAATAATCTCTATACTCTAAATGAGTAAAAATTACTTTATTTTTTATTTTTGAACCTTTCTACGTAATAATCACTTAGATTTTAAAGCGGACGCACATATGCGAAGCACGCAATAGGCTACTTTGCTTATTGAAAATACTCCTAACATGCGGGTTGGAGTGCGAAGCACGCAATGCATTGTGTATTGAAAATACTCCCAATGCGGAAGTTGGCGTGCGTAGCACGCAATGCACTGTGTATTAAAAATACTCCAAAAATGTCCATTATATTTAAAAAATTTACAAATATTATATTAGACACAGTGTTTCATATTTATAGATTTAAAAATAAATACAAATTAGTGTGCGTTAAGAAGGATCTCATGTTTTGCATTAAACGGTAATTTACTTTAAAAGCTTATGTTTCCACACATGACTGTTTTCACCCATTGATCCCCCTCGTGTATTATTATTTCACACAAAACAAACAATGTGACAACTCTAAATCCTCCCGTCACTGTGACATCAGCTGTTGTATGTTGTAGCTTTATACTTTAATTTCACGCAACGAGTAACACGCACTACGCATCGTGTAGCATACAAATTGCCACCGCCTTCTGTACTGACAACAAACCGCAGTTTAGTTGCTTTATTATACTGTTAGCGTCCGATATGATTTCCTACAATTTATTTTCTCTTGCACTCTAATAAATCACTAAATGAAAACATTTTATGCAAATAAAAGCTAAAAATTCAAGATTTTCGTGTTCTAATCCGGGTCGATTGTTTGGGGACAGACACGAGAAAAAATATAAAAATATTAGTACTGCTGGCAATTGTTAAGCTTCCCCAGCTGTTTGTAAATAGAAGAGGAAGCGATGGACAGAGATATTTCAATCTTTATACAAACACCGATGAAGCTTCAAATACAAAAACACGCTGAAAAATATTTGCATTTAGATTGGATATTTCCCGAGGCGGAGCACACAATTTTTAATAGGTATTTCATGTACCTGCTTCTAGTAATTAATTAAATGTCTTAATTTCATGGTTGTTTTATATCTATATGTATAAACGGCTTTGACCTTACTGAATGACTGGCTGACATAGAATCAACGTACAGTAAAAAAATACTTAAGACACAAACACGTAAATTTAAAGGTAGGATTATACACATTCTTAGGTCTTATGTATATTCTTACATTAAGAAAGGATTTTGCTGAATTTTGATTTTTAAGTGTAAAAATAGTGAATATTTGGACGTCACTAACAGCCTTATATGTAATAACATAGCTGTTCGGATCAAAAGCTTAATAACATTTGTTTGTTTACATTTATTATCATAGTAACCAACTTAGAAAATTTATAATAAGGTTATTATTCTTCACAAACAATTATTATTATTCTTGTTATTTAATAACAACTTGTTTTAAATTAAATATTATCAACCTAAAAGAAAACACAAACAAAAATCACCGAACAATGCCTACTGTGTTATTATTCAATTTAAACATCTGTTATAACATGTTTTAATAAAACAGCTGATTTGGATAAAAAAACTTAACATAATTATAGGTTAGGCCTACAATGAACCTTAACGAGTATATTGAAAGCGTATGGATTTATTAACATAGTAACCAAATTGCCAAATTTCGAATCAGGTAATTATCCTTCACAAATAATAGTTTTTTTGCATTAGGTAAAAGCAAACAAAAGGCTTACCGTATTGTAAGTCAGACATACGGTGTTATAAATTATGTTGTTTCATTTAGTTGATAATATCAAAATTTGTTTGAAATGTCGTTTTTCGATGATTTAAATACGAGTATTAATGGCAAAATTACAACGCATGCCGCAATTCAAATTATTTTCGAACTGTTTATAGGTCGTGTCTATTTCGATCTCAGTCATACACTGTGTATAGTTCATCGATCAATCGTCATTTCCTTGAAAATATCAGAGTATGCAATAATCCGTTTGCATTGGCTTCACCATGGGTTACCACCGGGGTTGGTGAGCGAAGCGAGCATGAACGGATCCCCTAGTACATTATAATTCATGATGATAACCTTAGTTTTATTTATGATTTTATATTTAGTCCATCTCGAAAAAATACAGGAAACAAAAATTCTTTTCGCTTAGGGCACGTTCTAGGATTTTCGTGAACGTGGCACATACAAGTCGAAGAAATACAAATATGAAGAAAGACATAGGCCAATAGTATAATAAAATTTACCCCAATAACAACAAATTATCTCAAATCAGCTGAATTTTGAAAAAAAGAATACATAAACACATCTAACCTTTTCTGTAGAATATTTTATTAATAGCACTTTTATATTTTTTTAGCTAATTTAGTTCTTTGAATTGTATTTCTAACTTTTAGATCACATTTTGTGTTTATTAGTAGGTCGAAAGGAAGCTGGTTCTTTAGAACCTTTGTTATACAAATATTAATCTAACACAAGTTTTTAATATTATTTACAATTTTATTTTTGGGGTTATGATTAATCCCAACACTTTTTTTTAAAAACATTTTGGGTCTGCGTCGGACCAGACGGTGGAAGTTATAGCCTACTTCTTTGACCATCCAATGGTATAGACAGGTATACCTACTATTGATTTAATATATTTTGGGAAAAACTAGTTGTAACTTAGAGTAGCCCTACTATTTTGTAGATGATAGCCTATTCTTTTATAAAAACACTAACCAACAATGAAATCATATTTTAAAATTAATATCCCATTTTTTCCTTCTTTGTTACATACGCTTATGAATACTATCGTTGCATCTGTTTGGTTGGTCACAGTTAGTCTGGTGACCATGATCAGTGCTCACTTACTACACCCAAGAAAATAAATGAGCTCCCGAAGTTTCTGTATATTGTCGTGAATCATCCTGCATATAAAATGTTTATGACTGCCGAAAACGTGTTCAGGGGACCATGATCAGTGCTCACTTACTACACCCAACAAAATTAATATTGCAATGTCATCGGTCCTTGATAAGTGTGCAAAGTTTCAAATCAATTCTACTTTTTGAAGGGGGTGAAAATCACGTCGTGTTCTGAGGACCATGATCAGTGCTCACTTACTACACCCAACACATTAATATTGCATTGTCATCGGTTCTTGATAAGTGTGCAAAGTTTCAAATCAATCCGACGTTTTGAAGTATAGGAAAGTATACGAATATACGAAGAAAGGTATAAAAAGGCACTTTCCGAATTTTACTCCTAACGCGTGACGCGGTTTCTCGACCGAAACCCCATCCCGATTACAACGGGTGCAAAGAAGTAGAACTTAAAAAAAAACATATTATAAAGTATATGGGTGGAGGTAGCAAGGCTATAAGCAGGAGAATCATGTAGGAATCTTTGCTAATAATAATAAAACACTTATAAATACACTCTTACATAATTTATTCTGAAAGTAATTCGTACAAATTTATTTCTCGCCATAGAAATTTAATAATTTCAATATGACTACACGAAAACGGCTACTTTGAAGGTTAATGAAAACTAAACGAAGCAAGAAGCAGCAGGGTATACTGACAAGCGTAAAGGCTAATTTGATTTAATTTTTGTTTGAGCCAATTAGTTGAAATAATTTGACTTTATTAAAGAATATAGGTTTCATTCACCGTTAATTAATGATTGGTAAATATTTTGAACTTAAATTACAATAATTACAAGTGAATCTCATCGTACATAAAATACAAAACTATGTTAAAAAGACTAAAGTTAATAATAATACAATGTATACATAAATACCGAGGCTGAGCACATAATTTTTATTTGGCATTTAATACATTTTCCACCTGGTAATTAATAGAACAAGAACTATCCATTATAGGAGGCCTACAATGGAAAACTCCTTTTACAGTTTGTTTTTTAATAAACACGAATTGAGATACACTTAAAAATGTATTAATTATAATAGTGACTAGGTACCACAAAAGTGAAACTAAAAATACATTTTTACATTCGAAACTTATTTTCTACTTTAAAACATTCGTTAAAACGTTTTTGGGTTGAAATCTTCTGCCCAGGACCTATTTTATCTTACGGAAGACTAAACTTTGCAAACATCTTGGACTTGCAACAAAAAGCTGGTAAAGTTTGTTCAAAAAGAAAACTTTGAAATTACGAGGAAGTTAGTTTGTAGTAGATTATCAGACAGGGTCATTACTTAATCGTAGCAATCATTTGGATGGTACATTTTAGGCTTTGTACTGTTATTGTTTGAGGTAAAATGTGTTACCTACATTACTACATTGATAAAGATGCAACCTTTCATTGCCCTAAAGGTGGTTAGTTCTAAAGTTATACAGTGCTAATTTTTGTGTTTTAAAAATTCCAAAATTATATATTTATACTCTAGTGCTCAGCTCCCTGCTCGCTTCTATGTACCTACCATCATCTACGTTTGCGGCGAATCAAATGCAAACAGATTATTGTATGCTCTGATGTGTTCAAGGAAATGTCGTTTAATTAGCACAAATGCATTTGAATCGGGGTAAGGTAGTGGGGGTAGCGGTGACCTAGATTCTACGCATGCGCAGAAGAACAAGCTTTTTTAAATATATTATAGGAATTGTTTTTATATAATATAGAGAGATTTTTAAGAAAATTGAAAAACTACCAAATTACCTAGTCGCATTCTTATGGTAACATTTTCCTTTCGAGGCGACAAAGGGCTACTTCCCTCCCCTAAGACACAACCAACTATAGGCTACTTAACGGTCCCATCCAGCTGTGTTTATTTATTACTAGCTGGCCCGATCCGGCTTTGCACGGATAGACAAATCAAACTTATATGTATAGTAACAAAAAATATATTATATCAATAAATATATTATTACACTATGTATTTCGTATGGGGGGTTCAATTCCCAATAATTTTCTAAATGGTATCTTAACAGACATCGTTGGCTGTGGTTCGGATTCCACGTAAAAATGAAGGTCCCGTCTTAATTAGCCTTAAGTGCAAAAAAGTAGGACGTTAAACACAAAAAAAAAATCGTATGGGGAGTTTTTAGTAACTTTGACCCCCCCCAAACCTTCCATAAAATTTCGAATTTTTTAAAAACCCTTTCTTAGCGATCACCTGGGTCCCTAGAGGAAGCTACATACCAAATTTCATTCCAATCCGTTCAGTGGTTTTTTTTAGTAACTTGACCCCCCCCCAAACCTCCCCTAAAATATCGAATTTTTTGTAAACGTTTCTTTAGCGAGCACCTTTGGCCCTAGGGGAAGCTACATACCAAATTTAATTCTAATCCCTTCAATGATTTAAAAAAAATCGTGATTTAAGAACTTTGACCCCAAACCCCCCTTAAGATTTGAAATTTTTTAAAACACTTTCTTATCAGCACCTACGGTCCTAGAGGAAGCTACATACCAAATTTAATTCCAATCCGTTCAGTAGTTTTAGAGAAATCGTGATTTAGTAACTTTGACCCCTTCAAACCCCTCTAAAATTTTCGAATTTTTTGAAAACCTTTCTTAGTGAGCACTTATGACCCTAGAGGAAGCTACATACCAAATTTCGTACAAATCCGTTCAGTAGTTTTTGAGAAATCGTGATCTGTGAGTCAGTGTATTTGGCTTATATATATATAGACTACTTTTGCTTTATCAAACCTCTAGATATCTCCCACAAGACATCTTTATTTTTATATTTTTAGCCATTTAAGTTTAATTTTCTGCAATCTCTTGGACCTATAATACTCAGAAATGTCTAAACTATCCACCAGTGAAAACGTTTACAAAAACGTTAAGAGGATGTTTTTACCTCATTATGTATTACGAGCGCATAGGTAATGCAGCTCTGTTTGAACAGATTTACCCTAAATTAACTTCCCGAGTTGATAGATGCATTTTAAACTAAGAGGAGCGTTTTGAAAGTTTATTTTAGTTTTCTATTTATTTGTTTTATCTTAAACATTATTACTATTATATATTGTAAGCCTGCTTACCTTATAAATACTATCTTTGCCTACAGTACCTGAATTGCCTACAGTGCGCCGTGTTGTCCTGCCGAATTTCCTTTAAGATTATCACACTTACTTGATAGTTTAAATTTAAGAAGGGACAATTTTTTACCCAAGTTATTTATTAATTTCAGAAACTCCCTTCCAGTTCTCCAAAATATTCGATGGTATTGTCAAATCTGAACGCAATAAATTCAGAAACATAATCATCACAACGCCAGGCTTTCATCTGCTCTGACCCAGATGGACCAGAGTTATCGCGTTAGATCCAACAAAAATACGATGTACTACACAAATCAAAGTTGTCTGACTCATGAATTTGTGATGTGTTACTTCAGAGGCTCACAACTTAGTAAAATATCGTTCCTGAAGTTGGTTCCATAGTAAAATGCTAATAATTATTTACTAAAACTGTTGCTGGAGCAAATATTGTGTGTGTCTTACGGAAAGAAAGTACCTTAGTCGCCCTCAGAAAATTTCTTTTTGGGCGACAAAGTGATACTTTCTCTACTAAAAACACAAGTAACTATTTCGTATTTGAAAATGTAAAATACGTGTTTGTAAAATATCTTATATTATGGAGGATACAAAGTATAATGGTTATACAGTATTTATTTTTCTAGTCGATAGTAGTTAAAAACGTAAGATCTGTTTTCTAGAATCGAGAATTCAAACACTTGGATTGATATAAAAATCAGCAATTATTCAATGAAAAAAAGAAAAGAGCTAAACATTGATATAAATACATTCTTATAAAACGAAATTTAATCCATCAAAATACGAGTTGAAAACATATGTCCGCCATTTCAACATTTATTTGTTTAGTAATTTTTGTAGTAATTTGTACATAGGCCTAACTTGTAACTTATACGTTAACTAATCTTCAGAATGTCTCGACTGATGACCTATTTAAATCATATTTTCGACGTATTAATTATGATTTAAAGGCATGATTAGCAAATAACTACATTGTCTAAGGTTAACTGCTTCCCCCCCACGAATGCATAATTTATTCCCTAGTTGGTTATGATTTTTATGATTCATTCAGTGTATGGTATGTTCAAGTGTTTAAGTTACTAGCACTAATAATTTTGGTAAAACCTTTGACGACACTGAACCCTTGAGCTCGGTTTAAACTGATACTAAGTGTAAATGATAAAATTTAACTAACCTACTTGATTTAGAATATTTCGAAGAAAGGTCTAAATGTAGTGGTTATCATGGTGTGATTTCAGAAAAATGTCTATAGTTTTTCGTTTCATCGTTCTTAAATTCCAAATTATTACATCCCACATGATCTATATTTATACTAGAAACTTCGCCCCTGCTTTTTTCACTTACCAAACCCCGCGGCGAAGCAAATGGAAACAGATTATATTATTGACGATTTGATATTTTGATTGAAATAACAATTGATTAGGACAGATGCACCTGGATCGGTTAGGTGAGGGGGATACGGTATCCTAGATCCTGACGCATGCGCATAGGACCAAGTTTTTGTGTGAATGATAGGACTTTTATATATAATACAGCGATTTAAACCTAATCTAAACAAGCTGTTGGTTGTTACAAAATTATCAAATTATAAATTTACCAAGTAGGTTGCTATGAGTAATAAGTGTAAATTCTTTCCGCAAGAAATTTGTGTTATTTTATAGGGCTAACATAAAATTGTGTTAAGCTTTTGATCAAAATCAATTGATGCATAAAATGTAACATCAGAGGTTGAAAATATAATACAGTAAGTATTTTTTGTTGATTTTTATTTTTGTTTGCTTTTATTTTGTTAACCAAACATAAAAAAGATATTATATAGGATAATATATTAATAATAATATTAAATATTACCTTTTATTGGTCCTTTTTGTGACTTTATTTGGTCGTTTGAATTTTACGACTCGTTTCGGAACCACAATCCCATTGTCAAGTACACTTACACATTAAAACACATAACACAAGTTTAAAAAAGACACAAAAACACAACAGTTACAACACTTTTAAAAACTTTAAAAAAACTCAATTGTGACGGACAATTATACAGCGTGTAATTCGTAGTGTGGTCCCTGGTACACTGTCGTAAACTGTCAAACAAAATATAGTAGCTAGGAAACCGGTTTAAAATAGCCTAGGACTGTGTCATACAAACTATTACTTTTAAAGTCCAGCTGATCATTTAATAAGTTAGATGGATTGTTATTGAACTCCTTATAAATTTAGAATTCTTCTAGAGCATTCAAAAGTCTACTTTTTTTTGCAAATATGAAGTGGAACCAGATTTTTGTCGAAATTAGTGTATGAATGATTGTTATCAATTAAATGTTGAGCAAAGTTAGATTTTAATTTATGCTTGTTTTTATGTGGCAAGTGTTTATTAAAACGGTCTTTGAATGCCCTACCCAAAAAAGTCACAAGATGGACCAATTAAATAAAAGGTAATATTTAATATTATAATTAATATATTATCCTATATGATATTATTCAATGTGACTTGGAATCCAAGAATCATGCAACTAAAATAAAAAAGATCTTGTTTGTGATGAATAATAAACTGATCTTAAATTTACGAAGTTGGTTGATATGGTGATGAATGTAAACGCATTAAAAAACGTGTATTGCTAAGCATTTGATTCGAATCAGCTGTTTTATCTGATATAGAGCTGGTATTGAAACCCATATTTTGCTATTTTAAGGCTTAAAATCTAAATTTTGTACATCCTTTGTTCATGTATAATCACATAAGAATAAACCTTCAAATTTTTGTATTTTTATGTTAGTAGTTTTATGGTCTATGTTTATTCAATGTCAGTCAGTACAAAGCCGCTTATAAATAGAAGAAAATGTTTAGACATGGTTGGATTTTTTGGCATCTAACAAAGATTACAAACTATTTTGCCTCTGATTACCATGGTGAATCGCTTTGATGTTACAATTTTGATAACAGCCAAGTTCCTTTATGGTGGCCAACTTTAAAGTGTCAAATTGAACCCAGTATTTTTATTACGTTTTCAAATATTTTACATAATTTTAAGACTTTCTTTATTATTTGAATAATTTTGATAAACCATTTTAAAGTAAATTGGACTAGAAATTTTGTTCTGGCTTCTTATTTATTATGTATATTTTACACAATAACGCCGGCTATCTTAGTCTAATGTAATAAGCTTGAAAATTTTGCAAATATTATACAGTAAGGACAGTATATTGGATTAAAGTACTAGGGAACCCGAATAACGTAAAAGTCTGTATTTAGGAGTTACCCGGGTTATTGTGAACGGTAACTGTTATTTATGAAGCTTTCAACGAAACCATTATCCCCTCGCCACATGGAACTTTTAATTGCATTGTGTAATAGTCCGATAAAAACAGACTTAATTAAATTGATAAAGGCTTGTTGGAGCAATTGTATTTTAATTGTCTAAATATAGCCAATTGTTGGAAATCCTTAAACACAGCCAATTGTTTTGTGAAACATCAGCTTCTTACTTTATCTAAACAAAAATAAAACAAACTTTTGCATATAAAGTATATTATTAAGAAATTTAAGATACAATTTTCTTAGAGGAGTGGTTAAGTCTGTATAAAAGGTGTTTTAGGATATCATGGTATGATGTACACAACCTCAGAACACACGTATACTTAGAAGACTTTGTTAAAAGTTTGTACAGTTAGTAGGTATTTATCCCAAGATACTTCATCAAGATTTCAATAGAATAATTAGTTCACAATTCCTTAGTAACAATCTCTCAATTATTGTCCATTCCAAGAATTTATTTTTCTACAAAATACAAAAATTTTTCATTTTATTTGGATAATTAGTGGCTTATACTTAAGAGATAATAATAATTCTTAAAAAAGGAATTCTTTATTATAACTAACTCCTTAGTTTAATATCATACAACTAATAATATAATTTTATACATTTTATAATATATTTCATCTTAGTTTTGAGGTTATGAGGATTTCATCTTTATCAAAAAGCCATTATAATGTAAAGCTGGTAGATGTAATAATAAATCACACATTGAGATAAACTAAAGAGAAGTTTATTTACACTGATAGTATGTAACAAATGTTTCATTGATTATAATTATTGAAGACCTCTCTATAACAACGTTGCATATAAAATTTTCCTGAATTCCAAGTTATTTATTTTGATCTCCTCTCATAGCTTATTATAAGTATAAATTTTTTTTTGTGGTTTAAAAAAATATATATATAATACATATATGTATACATAAATATCTTAGTAAAAATATTCAAAACATAACACGCCGAAAACCAGGTAAACAGTCATATCCCGTCAGCTTGGAAGCGAGCCAACAATAGTTTGCTTTACTTCCGCCCTTCTACCCTCAAACCATAGATATGAAAAGCTACCGGGTCTAGCCGAGATTCGAACCCGGTATCTTCTGATCCGACGCTACCCACTCGGCTATGGTTTGTATGAAGGAAACATGGCTACAAAAACCACATTAGGTACTTGCCACCGAATTGCCTATTTCGCCCCTTCTCTACTCGCTGTTATATTTTATATACTGCAATGAAGGCCATGTGTTTTTTTTTGTTTATTTCCCCGTTTTCGTTTATTTATTACTAATATGAAGTACTTTTTTGTAATAAGCTATAGCATGAGATTAAATAATTCGACCACGCGCAGCTGGACAGCTGACGTGAGTTGATCAAATTTACAAAATTAAGTTTATATGCCTATGTTTTAGGGTCTCAACCAACAATTTGTGAAATAGGTCTACTCACGAAGGCGTAGAACAGCTGTCTGTGTGTACGCAATATATTAGTAGAATTTGTTTCCTCCTAGTTGGCCTCACGAGTTAGCACCACTTGGCTTCGAACCGGGTACTTTTAAGGTATTTTACGTTTTGGTCTATTTTGGGTGAACCAAGCGAACTAAAAGGTCGCGTAAAAAAACAAAATGTGCAGAATAACATCCTACATTTATATTTTTAGAGAAAAAACTCTAAACAAATTTCATTCTCGTAGCAAAATCTCAAAAAATAGTTACTTCCGGTCAAAAAACGTACTTCCGGTTGTTGGATTTTTTTGGCTAACGAACTCGTCCGATGAGCGACGTAGACAACGAACACGTATACCAAATTTGGACCAAATCGGACTTAAAATGCCCCCGCTAGAGTGCGAACACATAAAGACATATATGTATACGTATATATATATGAATTTTAATGACACCCCAAAAAGTGTTCTGGGGACCATGATCGGTGCTCATTTGCTACTCCCGACCTTGGGTCTCACCATAAGGGCTACTGCAATTAATAGCTCATTTTTCCTATGGAAATTCGCTAATAACATGGAATTCAGAAAAATGTGATATACTACGTTGTTATAGGAAAGTCTTCAATTCTAGTATCTCAAATAAATCATTCAATTATAATTATGTGAACAGATCGAGCATTTGGACTTTCGTGCGAAACACGCACGGTTCTCTTATAGTCATAAGTTTAAAATATAGAAAGCTTGATTAGATCTAAACACGAAATCCATTCCATAAATTCAAACCGTATTAGACTAATACGAGATGTATGCCTACTCAAAATATACAGGGCGAGGCAGTGATAACACAGCATTATTACAATTATTACAAATTGAAAACTTTAAAATATTTTATTGCTTGGTAACACATAAAAACATATGCCATTTTGCTGTCAAAGTAATTTTTTTGAAAACCACATCTTTTGAATGACGACCTTGAACATGATGAGATTTCGCTTGTAAAAGCCGTCGAAAACTGGCTCCAGCATTTCTTGAGGACTGGTCTGAGTTTCCTCTGCGATTCTTTGCCCCAGTTCATGCAACACTCTTGGGCGAGTTTAATAAGCCTTTGATCTTCAAATAGCCCTATAAGAAAAATCAAAAACAGACAAATCTGAGCTGGCCAGGGTATGTCACGAAATATTGAGATCGAACGACCTTCAAACACATTTCTGAGAGGTCATGGATATATCTGCTGTGTAAGCAGTGGCTCCATCCTGCTGGAAGTAGAGAGATTCTGTATCAATTTCCAACTCCAATAACGGAATAAAAATGTCATCAACATGTCCACATTCCGCTGTGAGTTCACGGTAACTGTGTTTCCACCATTATCTTCAAAGAAGTAATGTCCAAAAATTCGCTCTGTTTTAACTGCACACCACACTGTCACTTTAGGGCTGTGTCAGGGCTTAGGATAAAGCCCCAAGGTTATGAACACTTCAGTTTATTACATGAAGACATATTAAATATGTTTATTGACATGACCAGAAAGACATTGCTTCCTGGCCGACCTATTTGGACTGCGAGTAACTGCGACTCGCACTCTTTCCACATTAACTGGTGTGCGCACTGTTTTGAGACTTCCCAAAATTTTGTTTGTTCTTTGTTGAGGCCGTATTTATAAATAAATTTACCCAGTTTGCTATTGTTTTACGATCTGGAACTGCACCGTATCCACCAACATTGAGATGTAGTCTGATAAGTCTTTGAGTTTTTACAAAACAATCACTATTTCAAAAACGCTTCATCAGCAAAAGCATGGTGTTCATTACCCCAAAGCGCGATGTTACTAAAAGGCACAGTTAAATTTAGGTTATAATAACAGCTGATGATTCATTGTTACCTTATTTATCATATGGGATGTTCTGAAAATATTGATTGTTGTCTAAGTAACCTCTGTAAAACAGATTTTTTTAAAAACTGAAACACTAATTTAAAATGTAGCTGTAGGAAAAAGGTTGTATGTATTACGTGTACAAAGTTTACTTTGTGACCCTCAATCAACTTTAACGCTTTGGCTACGCCTCAGGCCTTAAATGTTTATTTCGTTCGACAAACTTAACTTTGCACCCTAGATACACAAATAACTATTTTGTGGTATTCAATTATGTTTCAGTGCACAGCTTTTAAAAATTAGCCTGGGTACATTTGGATAAGAAACAGTATAGGTTGAACAATTAAAATGGAAAAAAATATAAACATGTACAAGTAGTTTTTTAACCTATTATAACACAAATTGTAAAACATTTTAATCAAATTTTCAGTGGAATAAAAAAAGAATTACAATCTAAAGTTAAGTCTATAACATGACTAGCAATATTATTTTAAAATCTTGATGATATTGAAAGCACTGCAAAATTACAACTAAATTGTTTACATAAAGGACAGTAACGTATCCCTTTACTTCAACCGCTTATAACTCATCGCTCTGGATTGTTTGGACAAATTATTACCTTTAATTGTTACCTTTGGAGGGTTTATTGTCATGGGACCATCAATTAATCGATTCTTTGTCCACTGAGCTTCTACTGTTCGAGGGTTTGAACCGAGAAACTGTTTTCACGCGAGATATTGGTCGATATTACTCACTTGATTGGTTTATTTTAGCGAACTGTCAGTATAAATTACATTGCTTACAACACAATCTTAATTACACTTGCTGGTAACTGTCGTGTTGTTTTATATCGATTTTTATGTTCTACTTATACTTAAAGCTTTATGAGGGTGAAAAATTAATAAAAGTTCACATTTTTATATACATTTGTAGTCTAATGGCTTATCGTATAATTATTGTGATACATTCATAAATAGATTATACAACTGATATAAAGAGTGATTCAAAAGTCTGGAAACAGCTTAATATTTCAAAATGTACGAATCTTATGAGATAGGAATAAAATCAGTTATTCACAACCATAAAAGAACCACTTTTTGATGAGTTTTAAATTTTTGACTGCCATCTTGGATGCGCCATCTTGGAATGAACTTCGTTTTTTTTAAATGCGAAGGTGGTCATGTGATACATTATTTCGATGTATAATTTCATGAGAAAACCAACGGTGAAATTTGCACATCCATATTTTTAACCGATTCAAAATGACGGCCAAAAACAACGAAATCTTGCTTTTCGATTTTGCCCCATTTTGCTGTACTATTTAAAAAAATATATATTAATTATACTTCTTTTTGAATTCAGAAGTAAATAAACTTTCAAACGATTTGCCACACAACGGTATTTGGTTGAACCACTCGAAATCAATTTTGAAAAAATCAAAATGACTGTAACAAAAAATGTTTAGTACTAAAAAATATCGTTGTGTGTCATATCGTTTGAAAGCTTATTTAATTCTGAATCCAAAAAGAAGCATTTTTTTTTTTTAATA
>JAGFPH010011982.1:220-11301 GCA_018207615.1 Philaenus spumarius | reverse complement strand
GATTTCGTTGTTTTTGGCCGCCATTTTGAATCTGTTAAAAATATGGATGTGCAAATTTTACCGTTGGTTTTCTCTTGAAATTCTACATCGAAATGATGTATCACATGACCACCTTCCCATTTAAAAAATTGAAGTTCATTCCAAGATGGCGCATCCAAGATGGCAGTCAAAAATTTAAAACTCATCAAAAAGTGGTTCTTTTATGGTTGTGAATAACTGATTTTATTCCTATCTCATAAGATTCGTACATTTTGAAATATTAAGCTGTTTCCAGACTTTTGAATCACTCTTTATATCAGTTATATAATCTATTTATGAATGTATCACAATAATTATACGATAAGCCATTAGACTACAAATATATATAAAAATGTGAACTTTTATTAATTTTTCACCCTCATAAAGCTTTAAGTATAAGTAGAACATAAAAATAGAACAAATAAATATTGTTATTATTAGCTGGAGAGAAAACTATTCGATCGATTTCAAACAAATTTGCACCAAACCTGTCAATCATGCCTGTATAGATTGCACGAAAATAGGTTTTGAAATTTTGTTGAAAGTTCCTTTTCGGCCAAACAAACCCCAAAAATCAGTTATTATTATGTTTATTAGCTAAACGAGAATTGTTAGAAAGATGCGGTTTTTTGCATATGGTAGGGTACTTAAAGAGCTTCAAATAAGCCAAATTTTATCAAAATCGTTAGAACAGTTTTTTTATAAAAAAATAATAACTGGTTTTTGGGGTTTTTTAGGCCAAAAAGGGAGTTGCTTTTCCAAATTTTTCAAAACTGTTTTTCATGCGTCTATACAGGCCTAATTGAAATGTTTGGTACAAATGTGTTCGAAATCGATTGAATAGTTTTCTCTCTAGCTTTGTATTCATGTAGACAGACATACAGACAGACATTTTGTTAAAAAACGTTTTGGACTCAGGGGGTCCCAAAACGGATATTTCCACAAAAATCTCAACATCGAATTTTGCGATCATTATACTTTCTCTATACTATAGTATAAATAGTCAGAAAGTAAAATTACCAATTTTAAAATTAGTTTATCATCGACTTATAACAAAGAGTTTTAGCAAGGGTATGTAATTTTTTGCAAAAAGCTGCTAACTATGGAAGTGCAATACTTCATTAAAGTATCAAATCCAATAAAAGCGAGTACTTATTGCACGTCAGTTTTGTACGTAACAAAATATGTACAAAACATAATACATTGTTACGTTAATAATAAACCCTACGTCAGACATGTAGCAGCTGAATTTGCTCATCGTCTGTAATACTCAGATAACAAAACCTAGCCTATTTTATACTTTGGTTTTATTTTTACACGTTTACAACTTCAGTAAAAACAAACTTATAAAGTCTAGATGTTGGTTGTTTTTGTTGTATGAGTTAAGAAACTATTGTATACCATAATATGATCGGTTTTGAGTTTATAAATCGTTGAAAATGTATGTATATTTTATTTTTTTTACTTCATTCCTGACAGTCTAAAATACCACTGAAATAAAAATTATAAAGCTGTATTTTAAAGTATCACTATCTTGGTCTATTGGTCTGGATTATTGTTTTTTTTATATAATCATACAAATTGATATATAATAAAGTACAATACCTTTTATTTTTTCGTCAGTGACCTCTTTTTTGTTGTTCTTTTGACGCGTTTCGGGACGTCTATCCCATCTTCAGAAAAGCCCTCTATATATAATTGAGCTTCTGCTGATTTACAAATGTGGCCTACTGTTGATAAAAAATGAACATTAATAGAGTTTTCCATATATGACAGTATTTAAAATATTTGTGTTTACAAATAAGCAAGGCATATGATTAAAATCTATGATATTTTGTTTTGTTTTTCAAAATTTATTTCAGGTCTTTGTGTTTAATGTTTAATTGTAGGCTCTGTACATACAGAAATAAATTTACCATGTGGAAAATTCCTAACTGCATATAGGCTAACCAGTTAGATATAGTTTGATGTTTCTGGGAATAAGTATCTTCTTCTGAAGAACAAAGTAACAAAAGCAATTTTATTGTAGAAATATACATTATTAATGACTTTAACATGAAAACAAGTCATTGTAGCCTATATTAGTTCTACTAGGGGCTCTGCCCCTGGACGCTTCGCTCGCAGTTAGAAAATTCGCTAAAGAATCTCATTAATCTTTGGCTCGTTTGTACATTGGTTTGTAAATTATGAAACCAGGCTTAAATATATTAACAGTAATTACAAGATTAATTATAACCTCAATTACATGATTTAGAAACGTAAGAGGCTTTCATTACGATTTTAGTCCTAGTTCTACTATCTTCTGTCAACTAAAGTTTTGAAACCAGGCCTAAATATAGTACAAATTATTGCAGGATTAACATAACCTCAATACTATATTTCACAAATGAACCAGGCCTATATTACAAAATTGACTATTAGAATTTATCTATTTTTGCCAAGTTTACCATTTTTTTTTTTTACAAAATAAATTGTTAAATCAGGCCCAATTTATTCTAATTCCAACGTGCTAAAACAGTATAAATTAGCTTGTTTTTTAACAGTAATTTAAAACTATCCAATGAACAGCTGATAAAACAGTATAAATTGGTTTGTTTATAAACAGCTGTTTTGATCGCTTTATTTACTATTTCGTTGTTATTTTGTAACCAACATGGCAACTCATAAGACCCTATGTTAAAAGTTTTCAACTTTTAAATTAGATTTTCTAAAAAATTGCGTTTTTACACGAAATGCAACTATATGGGTGTACTTAAAAATCAAAACTATACCTAAATACAAAATGTCTTTGAATTCGTTAGAGCCGTTTTCAAGATCCGCGACAACAAAGATAGATACAAGAATTGCTCATTTAAAGTAATAGGATAACACGTTAAACTTTATATTTTGAAGTTGTATTTTTTCTCATTTGTCCAATCTGCAGGTGATTTTCACGAGATCATACTAATAAGTTTGGGTATAAGCTGGAACATACGTAATACAATATTCGATAATATTTTAGGTATATTTCCCAAAACGCACCAAACGTTTGTAGGTTTAGAACGGTTGATCCTTTTTTTAAACAATATAACTCATTTGCTGGTACTTCATCTGGTGGTGACCTACAAGGTTTGATCAAAATTGGTTTATTCTTCCATACAAGTGAACAGGGTATGTTTGCATGTATTGCACAAATCCATGTAACATGTTTTATGATTCAATTTAAATGTTTAGTATCTACCATTGTTTGTCCGTAACAAACTAGTACTTCATACTAACTTTATTGAAATCGGTTGAGCAGTTGTCGCGTCATAACTACATACAATTTGTTAACAACAGCATAATGTACATTCTGTCAAAACGTGATCAGAGTTAATTATATATATATATATATATATATATATAAAACCCAAATACCACTCACTGACTCACTCATCACGAAATCTCAAAAACCACCGAACGGATTGAAATGACATTTTGTATGTAGCTACCTCTAGGGCCGTAGGAGCTCGCTAAGAAAGGTTTTCAAAAACTACTCAACGGATTGGAATTAAATTTTGTATGTAGCTTCCTCTAGGGCCCTAAGTGATCGCTAAGAAAGGAATTTTAAAAAAATCTAAATTTTAGGGAGGGGTTCTGGGGGGGGGGGGGGGGGGGGGGGAAGTAAATAAAAATTCCACCAAAAGAATTGGAATACAATTTAATATGTAGCTTCCTCTAGGGCCCTAGGTGTTCGCTAAGAAAGGTTTAAAAAAAATTCATTTTAGGGGGAGTTTGCGGTGATCAAAGTTACTAAAAATCCCCATAAGAAATACATAGTGTAATATATTTATTGATATATTTTTTAGGTTAATTAATATACATTTAACTTTGATGTGTCTATCCGTGCAAAGCCGGATAGGGCCAGCTAGTAATTTATACGTTCTAAACGTTTTAGACGAAAAATATGTTTTCCTATAGATGTCAATCACGGAACTCGTAAATTTATTTTTTCTACAGCTTTTGCTGTTTAATAATATGCGTTTTCCACACTCACAGCAGTGCGATAAACAGATGGCGTAAATTACGTGTCAAATTAACTTAGTATATTTCGCTTCATCTTTGTCTTCTATTACATTAAATTTGTTATGTTTTCAAATGACTTTATTTTTATATTTTTGTAGTTAAAATTTTACAAATACCTTTTTTAAACTTAAATACTATTAATTTTTCATAAAACATTAATGTTTTACTGCCTTTTAATCGCATTTGTTACTTAATTAGACCTTCATCGGTGTTCGATAATTGGACCTTAAGAAAAAAAAGATATTCTAATAAATAAATAAAAGAAAAGAAAATCTATGTATGAATTTCGAAATTAAAAAATACGGTTATACAATTTGAACAGGGACCATAATATATTTGTACCTTGTAAATTAAGCAACATCAATAATTCATAAGTTGAACTTCTCTGGTTGGTTCTCAACGGCTGTAGTCTACTAATTAAAATAAACAACTACAACTACACAGCTCGCAGATTGCACGGAATTGTGGTTTGGGTTGGGATATAATGGTCGGTTCAAGACAAGTTGTGGTTACAATGGGAAATACTTTGAACCAACTAAGCCTATTAGTATTGCCAAAGGAAGTAAAGTCAAATCAAAACGGAATGTTGCAATAACCGCAAAGATATACAATTCTGTTTCACCAAGATACGATTTCACATAGGCAAAAGTACAAATGGTTTTTAATCCCACACTATTATTAAGCGATCAATGTTTATTTATTTATACACTACAGCAGTTCATTGGAAATGTTCAAACTTTCCTGTTAAAACATAATTATGCCGGAAATATAATATATTTGATTTCCACACCATCTGTGACGAGTTCGATGAAATTAGACTGTACATTGTTTTGTGTACGTGGAGAAATTCCTTTGTGCGGATGTCATTGTCAGGGATATATTATGATGAGATAACAATATCCCAAAAGACTTAAATAATTAAAATGAAAAACAAAACAAATTAAAGGAATATTACATTAATAAAAGCAAGTTAGTCAAGATGAAATGTTTAAAACAGATTAAAACTGAGACTAACAACATACTTGTAAACTATTAGGTTAGGTTCCCAGACATTTCAATCAAGCCAGCTGCAATGTCAAGAACTTGCTCTGAAAACAAGTGAAAAGACTCATATTACATTTCACATAGCTTTTTCGAACAATGCAGAATAACATGGGAATGGTTTCACAAGAATTCACAAATAAAAAAAAATAGAAGAAAAAAAATGAAAAATTAATGGGAAGATGAGTGTAAAACATTTAGCCAATGAGAAGACTGTTTTTTGAAAGGACGCGGTAGCAGGAGTAGTTCAATAGCGTGAAAAGCGAGGTCTTATTCTAAAATGATTTGAACGGACAAGACCTAAAAACCCGTTTCAAAACGACAAAGTACATTTTACCTTAAATAATTGACCGAGTGTAAGCGAGGTCTCCGTTTTAACTCGACTGTTCGGCATTTCGTCTGTGTGTCTGTATGTCTGTGTGTCTGTGTGTCTGTCTCACGATTACGGCCGAACGCCTTTACCAATTTTGATGATTTTTTGTATGAATGTTCCTTATTCCTAGGCCGAGCCATGTATATATACGGTTTTTTCCATTTTTCATTTTTAACTCCTTAAATAAAATAAAAATGGCGGCCGGACCGTTTCTCTCAGTGAAAGCTTTTTTCCAAAGCCAGTTTGTGGCTTAACCGTAAGTCAAATTTAAAAACTATTAACATTTTGCTATAAGCAAATTACATTTTAAACAAAATTGTATTCTTGATTTTTTTCCGTATCTCTAACGGTAAGCTCACAAAATGGCCGTAAACTTAGAATTTGTTAAAAATCGTCCCAGTTTTTGTATTTTAACCATGTTTTTATATGTTTTACCTAAACCAATTCAAAAGTGTTCCATATCTTTTTTGTAGATAAAGGTTTAAAAAATTCATATATGCCAGTAAAAAAATTATTGAAGTAAAATTAAGAAAGTTATTAGCTCAAGAAACAATCACGTTCAGTAAGGAAAGGAAAATGTTTAACTTAAAACCTACATAAAAAGTAGTAAAAATTATTTTAATTTTTTTCATAAATGTAAAAAAGTTTCGTAATTTAGTTCTAAATACAATTGTATAAAAATATTTAATAATTTCATTTTTCTTATTTTGAAAACACCAGTTTTTATGTTCCTACTACAAGACTGCTAACAAAACTAGGCCTGTTTTGAATAGTAATTTAGGAATATATCATTTGCCCAAAAATGACATATTATTATAAGAAAGTGTAGAAGATAAATCAAAGAATTGAACTGTATACCTGTAAATTATCATTGTAAATGTCATAAAAGTATTTGACTTAACTTTACTTGAATTACAAAATGAGATAAAACAAATGAAACCTCGCGGCGATAAAGGACATACAAAAAATGGCTGGAGGACACCGTGGGAAGTGTTGGTACATGGGTTGAGATCACTATCACGACGTTTTAACATCGTTTGTTTTCATTATTTCTAATATTTTAATATGATATGGAACTTAAGTTAACTTATGATACATTGTTAAGTTTGAGTTATTTAAGTATGTAAATATTTAATTGTATGTTGTCATTCTATAACGCGATATTTTTAGCTATCTTACGCATTATTAGCCTAAATAAAACAGTGCCTCTAAAAGAAAATCTTTAGCAGATAAAGCTCAAGAAAAGAAATAAAAACGACAACTAGAAATCCCGGAATCGCGGGAATTGTAAATAATGTTTCACTGGCTAAACCTTGTGCTTACTTCCTTACTGGCACACATTTTTTAACCTAAGCTCAACACCACATTTGTTATTTTAACGAGCGAGGTCTACTGTTCGCAGAACTACTAGTAGAAATCAAGTGAAGTAACAAAGAATAACATACTAAGTCGTCAAGTAATCATCAACCAAGTAAAATCAAGTAACCTACACATCAATCTATGGGATTCTACGCAAGAACCAAATTTAGAGCCCATTCGAGGAACCCGGAGCCATTACAGAATTATCTTCTCATTAAAACTTTTAAGTCGACTCCTACATCTTAGAAAATTTTGTAAAAAATGAAATTTACGAAATTGATTTGGAAGCAATCTTTTAGGTCAAGCATTTTGAAATAAACATTTTTTGTTTCTTGAAATTTTTTAAAAAACTCTTCCTTTTCGATATATTAGCAACTTTTTGTCGATTTATTTCAACACGTTTAGGGCCGCCATTTTGTTTTGGGTGGTCCGATTTTTATTTTCTTTATGTCATTTTCCTAGTCTTGAAAATACCTTTAAAATGAGGTATCACATGACCATACTTCCCATTTAAAAATTTTGAGTTTACCCCAAAATCCCCCATTTTTAGGGGATATTAAAACTTTTCGATTGCTTCAAAAGATACTTTGGGTTAAGTTAGTATCGTTCAACAAAGGCTATTTTTTTGTTTTTACAAACACAAAAGTTAAAGGGGGGGGGGGGAGTGACTTTGTAACCACCCTGTATATATTTAATTCATACTATTAACGTCTCTGAAGTTATTTCGAACAATAAGTTGTTCGTCAGACCCTTCAAGCCAAGCAAAGATTGATTTGAAAGTCGGATCTGGTGGAGCTCACAAATAAGACAAACCATGCATGGTTTAAAGATTATAAACCTCTTAAGGTAAACACAGTAAAATAAAAAAACCCTCACATCATCTTTATAGAAATTTGTTTATCAAATATTTTAAGTGTTTGTGTACGACTATCAGTTGTTTTGTCTAGTTATTGTTATTACTTACAGATTATTTAGGAATTAGTTGCAGTTGCCATAAAAACATATAAATATGAATGTAAAAAAGCTGTTTCATATTCAGGTTAAGTTTTTTAATACATTAATACTAGTATTATAAATTAGTCATGTGTAGTAATGAAATAAATCAGTTTATATTAATTTAATGTCATCTATATTTGAAGACAGAAATTATTGAACATAAGAAGGAATTATTTTTGTCAAAAAGTAGGATTTGCGTATAGTTTAAAGTTTGTAATTCAGCATTCTGATTTGTGAGAACAAGGTAACAGTGGAGATAAATAAAAGGATAGGGATTGAGAACCGAGTGTTAAGCTGCTTAAACCGTAATTGTATCAAAATTGTTTAAGCCCCACATTGAACCAGTTGTGCCTTGACAGCGTGGGCCATGTCAGCTGCTGATGAGAATACGTAAGCAAAGAGATTAAAGATACACTGCAAGGAAATTACATAGTCCAGTTTGTAAAGTTTAAACATATCCGAGACATTGTAACATGGTAAAATGGAAGGCAGAGATAGACGCAGGATGCGGAGGAGGAGATGAGGGTTATGTGCGTTAGAAGATGTTATGTGAGAGACGCTAATGTAGACGGGAATTGAAACGAGTTATGAAGGAACCCAAAGTTCACCAAGGAAAGTAAAGTAAGGCAGCATTCATTTTCCAGAGTGATTTATTCATTCCTAAGTCACATTTATTAATTATTCATACAATTTAATATCACCCCACTAAAAATAGTACAGAGCTTGTACTATAATAAAATGAAATATACAAAATTACAAATTAGTATCAGGTTGTAGAACTGATTTGAATAACTTAGTTTACTATCACTATCTATATAAATAAAAATGTAAATGTGCGTTTATTCAAAATCAATAATCTCCGAAAGTTCTTCATCGAATGCTTTGAAATTTTGACTTTCTTTTGAATTCAAGCGTGTTTTATATACTTTTAGAAAGACTGCAGCATCTATTGTACATAAAAACAACAAAAAATATACTCAATATTAATTAACAAAAATGGAAGCGCCAATACATATGTTTATTGACTGTAATAATAACAAAGTCAGCTGTTTTCTATAAAGAGGTAATCTCTAGAACTACTAAACTGATTGAAAAAATAGTTTTACTAATACAAATCTACACTATCCCTGAGTAACAGAGGCTAAAATTCATATTGATAAACACATTTTGTATTTCAATATTTGTAAATTTAGTCGGAACTAATTCACAGGATCAAGTTGGACGTCAAATCCATAGCGTCTAACAGCAGCTGTAATACGCTACCAATAAAGAGCAACATTATGAAAAACTAAAAAACATAAATTGAAAGATGAAACTTATATCATTCAAAGATGTGCACAAAAACATAAATAATGAGTGTATGTTTCTGTTAAGGCAGGTAAAATAAATTAAACTTTATTTTAGGTTAGGCCTAGACTGATGAACCAACTTCTTGAATGTATTTACATTCATTACCATAGCAACCAATTGAATAAAATTACAGATAAAACAGTTGATTCGGATGTCCAGCTTAGTACAAAATAATATTTTAAGTTAGGCCTAGACTGAACCAACACATGTTTCAACACATACAAACCAATAAAAACTTGCATTAAGGAATTTAAAAATAAGAAAAAACTATGTTACATCCTAATTAAAAATAAATAAGACATATTATAATTTAATAGTAGGCCTATTTATTCATAATATACCGTATTTGATAGTGAGTAACCAATATTAACAGCTGATTTGAAAATATGAAACAATTATTTGTATTTCTAACTTTTTGGTTAGGTTTTTGATTAAGTGTAGAGCTGAGCCTTACTGGTTCTTTTAACCTTTATCATAATAAAATATACGAAATAATTTGATTTGAACATTTAACATTATTTACCATCTTGGTTTTTAGGTTATTATTAATCCTACACCTTTATTATAAATAAAACATAACATATGTTTTTGGAAGGTGCCATCGGGCGTTGGCGTGCGGAGCACTTAGAAGTCTCCCCTGGTATTATAAATAGAAAAGTTTGTATATTTGTAGTAAGGATTCAACTCAGAAACTATTTTTCCGATTTTTGTGTAATGTTTACTCATTTATTGAGTATTGCTATCTGGGTGACATGGACTATTATTTTACCGACATCACGCTTTTTAAAAATAATAAACGGTACCAGAAACTGGCACATACTTTCTCACAAATACATTTAAATTACTAAACAGATTCACTGTGACTTGTAGGGTGGGGTAGGAGAGTTTTTTTATTAAAGTTGGAGATTAACTAATAAATATTATTATTATTATTATTATCGAGAGAGAAAACTATTCGATCGATTTCGAAAAAATTGCACCAAACACGTCAATTAGGTCTTCATAGATGCACGTAAAATGGTTTTGAAATTTTTTTTAAACAACCCGCTTTATGGCCAAAAAACCCCCAAAAACAGTTATTATTATTATTAGCTAAACGAGAATTTTTAGAAAGATGCGGGTTTCTGTATATGGTAGGGCACATTAAAGGCTACAAATAAACCAAATTTTATCAAAATCGTTAGAGCCGTTTTTTAATAAAAAAAATAATAACTGATTTTTTGGGGCTATTTTGGCCAAAAAGGGGGTTGTTTTTCAAAATTGTTCAAAACTCTTTTTCGTGCATCTATACAGGCGTACTGGACATGTCTGGTGCAAATTTGGTTGAAATCGATCTAATAGTTTTCTCTCTAGCTTTGTATACTTTTATTAAAGTAGGCGATTAACTAATAAATATTATTATTATTAGCTAGAGAGAAAACTATTCGATCGATTTCGAACAAATTTGCACCAAACACGTCAATTAGGTAAAAAGGTTTTGAAAAATTTTGAAAAACAACCCCCTTTATGGCCAAAAAACCCCCAAAAATCAGTTATTATTATTATTATTAGCTAAACGAGAATTTTTAGAAAGATGCGGGTTTTTGCATATGGTAGGGCACATTAAAGGCTACAAATAAGCCAAATTTGATCAAAATCGTTAGAGCCGTTTTTTTATAAAAAAAAATAACTGATTTTTTGGGGGTTTTTTGACCAAAAAGGGGGTTGTTTTTCAAAATTGTTCAAAACCCTTTTCGTGCATCTATACAGGCGTACTGGACATGTCTGGTGCAAATTTGGTTGAAATCGATCTAATAGTTTTCTCTCTAGCTCTGTCTACATACAGACATACATACAGACATACATACATACAGACATACAGACAGACATTTTGTAAAAACCACTTTTTTGGACTCAGGGG
>JAGFPH010011981.1:0-32206 GCA_018207615.1 Philaenus spumarius | reverse complement strand
CCATGGATTTGTTTAAGAATAAATATATATATGTCGTTGGCCAACTCTAAAGCTAATTATAAATAATTGAATAAATAAACAAAATTAATTATGAGACGTCTCTCTATATATAAAAAAAAAGGTATATAAATTTTTAATATACAGCCCTTAGGGCTAAATTCCAAAATGTGCTAGCTTGCTCCTCCCAATTATTAAATACAAACATATCCTATATAGTACACATATACAAAATTACTTTTTTAAAATACAGCCTGTTTAACATTTAACACAAAAATCAACTGCAGATCGTTCATATTTTAAATTAATTTCTGTCTGTAACTAAAGCACTGTAGATATAAGAATTTTTATTGTTTTTAAAGTCCTGTTGGAAAGTAGGCCTTTTCAAGGCGTAGCTGTGGTGTAGCTTATGGCATTGTATGGTTAAATATTCCCTGGAGTTGAACCAGTGTAACTGCATAACACAAATAAAAATTCCTTTTTAGAAAACTTGCAGCTAATTTAAATAAGCATAAAGCAGGTGGTCCTTTTGATTTAGCTGATTTTAAAATTTGTAGCACAAGGCTACAAATTGCTACTTAAAGATTGTAATAGTTAATACAGCATGTGTCATGTTGCATAAGACTGTCTCTACATGTTAACCAAACCACATGGCAACATAAAAATGTTCTTGTTTAGTTACATAATATACATATATCAGTAATATTATGCCTATAGCTCATTAAAAGTTTTCAATATTGGTTATACTGCAGAAAACTACACAGTTACAGTTAATTAATACAGAACAGTTTAGGCCAGTTTTGTTGAAATATGTTAAGACTTTAGTAATAACCAACATAGTATCAGCTTTAAAGTTTTTGTAGGCTGTAAGATTAGTATTTTAAAATTAGGCTGTAGTAAAAATGAAATACATAGGTTTTGAATAAAACTGTATGAGTTTGAAAAGTTATTAACAATGCAAAAGGTGGAAATAACTTTATAAAATTTTACAAAGAGTACATTTCATAACTAACAAAAGTAAGGCTAAAACATTCCACATACCTGGTATCCACAAAATAAAGGCTTATAACAATGGCATGTTAATTAGCCTTGCGCATAACTCGCGACAAAAAAATTTAAGGAATTAATCCACGTCAATAATTTAACTATATCAGCGACATGACAAGGTGGACTTTCCTGTCGTGGAAGCAATGGCGGACTCTATTCTTGAATGTTCTAAAGGAAGCAAGTTTAACGGTCAAGAAAAGTCAGCTGTTCGGTATATGAGATAAGAAAGGTACTAAAAACTGGATACCGTACGGAGTCGGTTCCTAGCGGAGAAAGGAGAGACTACTTGGACAGTGTCGGTAAGGATAAATACAGAATGTAAGGTCGGAGACGTAACATACCATAATATATAACATGGGTCTACGGTGCTTATTTTTTCGTCTGTCTGTCTGTATGTGTTTTTTACAAAATACTTAATATTTTTGGAAGTAGAAAAGAGTTCAACCTTTGTATACCTGTTTTTTGCGTAATCTTTTATCACTGTATGAGAAGTTAGAACATTATTTTAAATATTTTAAAAATGGCGGCCGTTTATAATTTTTAATGTCAAATATCTCAAAAACCACTAACTTTACAAAAAAAATAATTACAAGAGACAAAAACGTTTACTTTTTAATGGCAAACAATGTTTTTTTATTTTGTCTGCAGCTCAAAGGATAACATAGATATTGAAAAAAAAATTATTTCTTAAAACAAATCCCTATTAAAATATGTAGAGCATTAATTAAAATTTAAAATTTAATTTAATTTACGTAAAAGGAGCAGATATATTTGATAAAATAGGTCCCAATTCTGTAACTGCAGTAATTGTTGCGATATTTGACCCAAAACGCAAAATTCGGTCTTAATAAACAGCTAATACTTTTATTTGCAATCATGGTCGCATTGTTGTTATTTCTCATTCGATTTTCCTAATTAAGCTACAGTTACATTTGTACTTAAAAGGTGGATATTTTATAGTTCAGTAATTTATTTTTAAAGATTTGAGATCTGTAAGTAATCTGAAACACGGGTGTTCGCCAGCTCTCTCTAACGTAGCATTTCCAGACCTATGAATATATGAACATTTTTATTATTTTTTGCTAGTGGAATCGGCTCAGAAAGTGCTCCAGTCATTATGCAAATAACTTATTAGTTTAGCTCATAAAACCTTTAAATTATTTTGTTTCTAGAGTAATTCTGGAGTAATTCCTTTTTTTCAATATCTATGTTATCCTTTGAGCTACAGACAAAATAAAACAACCATTGTATTTGCCATTAAAAAATTAAACTTTTTTGTCTCTTGTAATTTTTTTTGTAAAGTTAGCGGTTTTTGAGATATTTTACATTAAAAATTATAAACGGCCGCCATTTTTAAAATATTTAAAATAAAGTTCTAATTTCTCGTACAGTGATAAAAGGTTACGCAATAAATAGGGATAAAAAGTTTGAGCTCAATATCTTTTCTACTTCCAAATATATTATACGTGTTGAGCCAGCAGCGGCAGATATTTTATAATACTCAATTTGCTATGTTAGACACTATTAGGGCTAATTATAGGAACCACGTGTCTACACATACGACCATACCCCCAGACATTCTCCTTTCTGACCTTAAACTCCTAGCATCTCGCCTGTTACCCCAGCAGATGGTCCTTACCATACCCAAGGAGAGCTTAGACCAATATTATCACTTACCCATCACGTCCTGCGTCGTAACTCCACAGTCAATAGTTTCCACGATCAGGGTGCCGATACACAATAGGACTTCGTCGTGGCAGTTACATGAGTACATTCCGATCCCGCTGGCTTGGAATAACCACACGTGCTTGCTATCACCAGAACGGACCATCATTGCTACAGACGGGACTTCGCTGAGGACCATTAGCAGAGCGCAGATGGAGGATTGTAAGCCAAAGAGCACGGGGATGTGTTTCCTTCCAAGACAACGAATATCGGGGTCGATTTCTGAAGGGTGCGCCGCACAGCTTCTCAACGGGGGTGATTTGGACAGTATAGCACGGAGATTTACATTCCACTGCACGCCGAGTAAAGGGCAACCCATGATCACGGAAATTCAGGTGGATTTATTTACTGTAACCCATCCTACACCCAAGACTCACTTGCATTGTGGCAGTGAACTCCATAACCTGACCTCATCCTTAGGGCTCCCGGGTACCATGGAGGTGTCAATACCATGCCATTGTTCCCTGAAGGAAGATCGGGAGATCCTAGTCGATAGACAATTTCCTTGTGACAAGCGGACTCCTATAAAACCTACCTTGCATCACATACTTCCTATATCATGGACCACTCTCACATCCCTAGAGCTAAAACCCTTCACCTCGCAAGAACGACCTAAATTTGTCCATGCATCCCATATCCTGAACAACAATTGGACCATATCCACTCCCACCTTATTCATTCACAACCACATTGAAAAGGACGCTTTTGATCCTGTTACCCTTCCTGAGCAATGGTCGGATGTGTTGGATGCGACGTCTTTGTGGCACTTAGTGTTAGGGGGTTGGACAGTGATACTAACGTTGATTATTTGTTATTTAGCTTTAAGGATATATGTTATGAATAAATTGATTGTGGTGGGGGTACCTGTTAAGGACTACCCTCAGATGTAGGGTAAATGTCGAGGACGACATTTTTTGGGGCTCCGGTAATGTTATGTTTTGCAGGAATATGTTTTAGTATTTTAGTTATTAGAAATAGTATTTTGAATGTTAGGGTTTTGACCAGTAAGACGGACAAGGAAGTACGGTATAAACACGGAAATTGTAGCGAGGTCACGCGAAGAGTTCGTTAAACGCGGAACACGGAACTCGCTTTGCTTTGGTTTGCTTTGGAGATGACAACAAGGAAGCAATGGATGGGATATATACTGGAGCTTAACGTAGATTCGGGGCCAGTCTGTTATTATCGCTTGTGGCCGGAAAAAGTTGGGCCGGTTCGTCGGGCAAAGTGCGGCCAGGAAATCGGGACTTGGAATTCAGCTCGAGATTTGGACCATCGAGATACCTGTGGAGACATCAAACTAAGTGAGCAAACCAAAGTATTTCAGTCTATAGTTAGAGTCACGTATTATTCAGAGTTTTGGGATCATTCAGATAAAAGTAACACGCTTTAGTTTGCCAATACCGTAATCCAGTCTGTCTTATAAAGGTCAATACCTAGTATAAGAGATGTATGTAGCATAGGTGTAGCTAATGTGAGAACTTGTGTGTTATCTATAATTGTAAAGGCGTACAAATAAATTAATGTTAAAATAAGTATTTCCACTGAACCGCTGATGCATTATTGTTATTGATCTGTACCTTTGCTATTAACATATTAAAGTAGAGTTTGAACCCGGGTGTTAAGGGAACAAGAAATCTTACCCCTATCAATGCCAAATATCTCAGAAACAGTTAAATTTACAAAAAAATTACAAGAGACAAAAAAGTTTAATTTTTTAATGACAAACGAAATGGTTTTCTTATTTTGTATGTAGATCAAAGGATAACAGAGATATTGACAAAAAAAAAAGGGAAAATGTATTTCTTGGTAGTTGGCAACAATACCCAGAATTACTCTAGAAACAAAATATTTTAAAGTTATTATGAGATAAAATAATCAGTTATTTGTATTATGTTCCTAGAACTTTCTGAGCTGATTCTACTAGCAAAAAATAATGAAAAAAGTACATATATTCATAGGTCCGGAAATGTTTCGTTTGCGAGTTACAGCTGGCGAAAGATTTCACCCATGTTTCAGATTATTCGCAGAAACGATCGCTATTGAAATATGTAGGACGTTAATTAAGGTGTAATTTTGAATTTAATTTACGTAAAATGAGCATACAAATTTAATAAAATAGATCCCAGTTCTGTAACTGCAGTAATTGTCGCGATATTTGACTCGACACGCAAAATTCTGTCCGAATTGAAACCGAATTTTGCGTTTTGGGTCAAATATCGCAACAATTAGTGCAGTTACAGTACTGGGACTTATTTTTTAAAATTTATCTGTTCATTTTACGTAAATTAAATTAAATTTTTCACCCTAATTATCGTCCTACATATTTCAATAGGGATTCATTACTGTGAGTAATCTGAAACACGGGTAAGCTCTAACGAAACATTTCAGAACCTATGAATATATGAACTTTTTTCATTATTTTTTGCTAGTAGAATCAGCTCAGAAAGTTCTCGGAACATAATGAAATAACTGATTATTTTAGTTCATAATAACTTTAAAATATTTTGTTTCTAGAGTAATTCTGGGTATTGTTGACAACTACCAAGAAATACATTTTCCCTTTTTTTGTCAATATCTCTGTTATCTTTTTAGTTAAAGACAAAATTAAAAAACCATTGTGTTTTTCATTAAAAAAGTAACCTTTTTTGTCTCTTGTATATTTTTTTTTTTGTAAAGTTAATGGTTTCTGAGATATTTGACATTAAAAATTATAAACGGCCGCCATTTTGAAAATATTTAAAATAATATTCTAATTTTTCGTACCGTAATAAGAGGTTACGCAACAAATAGGTGTACAAAGTTTGAGCTCAATATCCTTTCTACTTTCAAAAATATTAAGTGTTTTGTAAAAAGGACATACAGACAGACAGACGAAAAAATAAGCCCCGTAGACCCATGTTTATATTGTGAAATATGTTTGTCTCGATCCCAGGAACATATCCACAAAAGGGGTCCAGAGAGTTCGGGGACACCCTGTATATTTTCCTACGTATATTTTTGTAGAAAAATCTCTAAAAAAGGTTAATTCTCGTAAGAAAATTTCAAAAACATTTACTTCCGGTCAAAAAACGGCCGTCCGGTTGCTGGATTTTTTTGGCTAACGAACTCGTCCGTTCCACGGAGACGACCAACGTGTGTATCAAATTTTAACCAAATCGGACTTGAAATGCGGCCGTTAGAGTGCGAACACAATATATATACATGCACGTATATAATATTTAACGACACCCTAAAATGTGTTCTGGGGACCATGATCGGTGCTCATTGACTACTCCCGGCCCTAGGTCTTACCATAATTGTCACTGAAATAGCTAATTTTTCATATGTAAATTCGCTAATAATTAGGAATTAACACAAATGAAAAGAATAAACTAACACCATTTCCAGAAATTAAATATTATTTTGAATATAAGTTGTAATATTATAAAGAAAATAAAAAAGTTTAGGTTTGTTTACAGAAGCGAAATAATGTCTGAGGAAATATCCGTTTCGCGATCAGAAAGTTTAATAAATGTATACATTCTATTTTGGTTTTTACCGTAAATGTCCTTTTATGGAAATCTTTGTCCTTATTAGCTTCACATGTGTTGAACGTGTCAAAAATCTAAAATTATTGCAGAAACATCTTATTGACTTTTGTTGTTTATTACGAAAATAGTGGAAAGTTCTACTGCGTAAAATCTGTAGTTTTACTATACATTATATATTTTGTTACTCTAGACACTATCAGTTTGGGATTTAATACATTTAGGAAATCCATATCTCAAAATGTAAGTATATTTGCTCCTAATATTTATTTATTAAAACATTGCATATGTAGGATGTAATACTTCATGATCCTTTTCAAATCTATATATATAAAAACGAATACCACTCACTCACTCACTGACTCACTCATCACGATTTCTCAAAAACTACCAAACGGATTGAAATGAAATTTGGTATGTAGCTTCCTCTAGGACCAGAGGTGCTCAGTAAGAAAGTGTTTGAAAAAATTAGAAATTTTAGGGGGTTTGGGGGATCAAAGTTATTAAAAAACGATTTCTTCAAAACTACCGAACGGATTGGAATGAAATTTGGTATGTAGCTTCCTCTAAGGCCATAAGTATTCACTAAAAAAGGGTTTTAAAAAATTGGAAATTTTAGGAGGGGTTTGGGGGGTAGAATTTACTAAATCACGACTTCTCCAAAATTACCTAACAGATTGAAATGAAATTTGGTATGTAGCTTCCTCTAGGGCCATATGCGCTCGCTAAGAAAGGGTTTCAAAAAATTCGAAATTTAAAAGGGGGTTTGGGGGATCAAAGTTATTAAATCACGATTTCTTCAAAACTACCTAACGGATTGGAATGAATTTTGGTATGTAGCTTCCTCTAAGGCCATAGGTGCTCACTAAGAAAGGGTATGAAAAATTTCGAATTTCAGGAGGGGTTTGGGGGGATTAAAGTTACTAAAATAATAATTTCAGATCCTTTTTTATTATGACAGTAGTGCTTTTATTATTTAAGATCTATATATATAAAAGCCAAATACCACTCACTGATTGAACACATAAAAAGAATACAATTACGTTAAAAAGACTGAAAATACCAACCACCACGGGCAACGCCGTACGGGTCAGCTAGTGTTTGTATACAGCTGAAGATTTATAGATGGTTGATTTGAGCTGAATACTGATAGTACTAATAAATGTTCACGATGAATTCAACTTTGCAGTTTATAACACAGTACTTATTATAATAATGTAACGCAATTCAAAAATTGTAACACTATGGAAACAAAATAACAACATCAAACATAATTACTAATAATTTTTCAGTTTCGTAAAAGTTCAATTAAATTTTAAAATATTTTTTTATTTTTAGAAACAATAAACCCTAACATCTAATTTGACTACAATTATGGTTAAAAAAAGACAATGTTTTATCGTACTCAAAAAGTATTTAAATAAATATGAAATGACGGCCCACTATAAATAAACACAAAGCAGACTTAGGAATTAAATTTCTATTTATAACCCACTTACTTAAAAATCTTAAATGCAACTCCAATCATAAAGTTTAAGTTACAAAATGGACTAAAATACTTATAACGGTAATACCAGCTTGGAATCTTTCCAACTCGGAATTAAAGTGTTTTCTCTAATATCCCACTTTATGAATTGCTGGGTTGAAAAATATTGCTAGTTCCTAAAATAACGTTTGTAAAGAATTTATTTTCAATTTTGATTTGTATAAGTTTTCTATTGAACAACAATGTAATAAAGGGTACAATGTGTTAAAGGGATATTTTGAGTGCATTTTAATTGTATCATTACATTTGGAATAAACATCTTGTAATAAAATCAATAAACACACATAAACGAACCCCTTTGGTCTTTATTCAATTTACGTCCTTACTATAAAAATGTAAATTACTGTTCTAATAAATTACCAACATTTCTCTATAAGTTTGTTTGGATGAGTGTTTGATTTTCAATTTTGGAACTTACGCTATTCCATCAACTAACTGAATATATACAAAATATATTTTCAAAGATCGTGAATTTAGAAGATTTTATGTTATAATAAGAAATATGATGATGAATGTAAAGAATATAAATATTTGCCTCGAGGAAAGAAACAAGAAACGAAAGTTGGCTCATCCACAAGGGGTTGTTGGCTCATGTACCTCCTTCCGTTCTTAGTCTTGCCCAATCAGAGACAGCCTGCATTGCTGTTGTTTTTGATATTTCACAGAATGGTTCAGGACCTGTGAATTCAGCTGTTGTTGGCCAGCTTCTTTGCTCACCCATGTCCACGTAAATATCCCAATCATAGAAACTGAGTAGGCTCGATGCGAAGCACCTTTTTTTAGACAACTATATACATACACTATATATATATTTTTTTAAAACCTTAAAGAAAGCATAACTTAGCCGGACCCACGCTCCCCGAAAACACAAGTATCAAACAATATAATTATTTTATTATGGATTTTCTCTCAAACACACTAATCCGTTTTTTTAACTACATACAACTATACAGAGCATCCTTTCACACATATTCACATTCATTACACATCACCCGAATATACAATACTACATTAAAGAAAAAGTCTGTATTATTGTGATTTATTAAAAAAATACTAGTAAGCCCCCGTGAAAAATCACAGGCAGATTAATTAGATACACATAAGAAATAAATAGCTAGAAATATAAAAATACAATTTAACAACAACAGACTTTATCAAGGCCTATTTATTAAAATTTTGTACTTATATTCATTGTTATACATCTAAATGTAAATAAACATATTATCTTTTAATTACTTTCTAACTTCATATTGACAGATCAAATAATTAAGAAGTTATTAATATTATAATGAAGAAATTAATAATTGAATATACGAATTAATCTTCCAATATGTTATACGAAGATGTACGAATGTTTACGAAGTTAAACGAATAGGTTCTCTTCTTTAAACTTGTAAAAATTAATATTTATATATATATATATATATATATTGTTAATAAAAGGTAGTATTTATATTCATTTTATAACCTCAAAGCAAATCTTATAACGTATTACAGCCTATATTAGTTATTCAACTCATATTTTGAGAAAATCGACTATAAAAGACTTATATTGATTAAAGTTGTAAATATAACCCCAAAATATAATCTACGCTAGGTTTTGTTTTATTATTACAGATGATGGGTGAAACCAGCTGTTACATTATATTGTTATTCACGTACGTACGGACGTACACTCGCTTTTATCGAAGTTGATAATATGCATTGTTTAATGAAACTTCAAAACGACTCCTTTGGACCATAAATGGTACTCATTAACCACTCCCGACCATAAATCTCACCATAAGAATAACTGCAATAGCTCACCTTTACTATGGTAATTCGAGATAATTAAATTATGAATGTATTAATTTACTATTAATTCCCAAAATGTAACATTTATCCATACCTGGTACAGTTAATTGCAAATAAACGCATTATTTTAATCTGTTCTGTGCTTTTAAGGTGAACTCTGGTTAGGGGTTATTTCACATGCTTAATTTAATATAACATATTTATATAAAGTTAACAAACTTGAAGTTGTTGGGGAACTGAGATCAAAATAAGGAAAACTTGTTTTTGGTTTCTATAAATGGGAATGTTGAGATAACCTTTATACAACTTTAACGAACATGTAGCATATAAGTGAACTGTAATAGTTTACACAATCATAAACAATGAATAAGTTATTAAATGGATTAGTATGTATATTTTATAAATTACTGTCTTAATAATTTGCAAAGGAAATCATTTATGCAATATTTTATGTCGAGTTTCCAGTTTTATATTTTCCAAGCCAATAAATTATGCTGAAACAAACTAGAACTTTCGTGTTCAGTTTTCTTTCGCCTTTGTAGTTTAGCTGCAATATTCATTAATCTTTCATCCCGTACTTCCGTGTTTACTGGAATGGAAGTTAAACAAGTTAGCTGCATAAGAAACTTTTTAACTATAGTAAGAAATACATATTTCTATGGGTATTATACATACTATTAAATAACATCATTACATTAGTTTAAATTGAATAGCGTTTGTATTATAAAAACATATTGTCAGTTAAAAATGTAGATATTTGTTGGAATCTTGACCAGTGCAAATGACATTAACCACAATTAAGTGTTATTTGAACAACTAGTAAGCCCCCAAGAAATCTCACAGGCTGATTAATTAGTTACACATCAGAAATACATTAAAAAACAACATTAAGGAATACTTATCTAGGCCTACATAACTTTGCTGACGGGAATTTTTAACTCAGTAAATGTTTACAATAATAAGGATTATAAAACTGTAGGCCTACTTGTTAAACATTTTTATTTACATAGTCTATGTTATTATATATTTAAAGAAAGATAAAAGTAGTATCTTTTAATTGCTTTTTATTTCACATTGATCAAATGATTTATAAGTTATTAATATTATAGTAAAGAAATTAATAATCGAATATACGTATTTGTATGTTATACGAAGATGTGCGAATGTTTCCGAAGTTAAACGAATATTATTATATCTTCTTTAAATTTGTATAATTAAATATATTGATGATAAAAGATTGTATTTATATACAGTTTATAGCCTCAAAGCAAATATTATAACGTATATTATAGCATATATTATAGTTCTATAATTCAAATTAAAAAAAATCAACTTTACAAGAATCAACTTCACAAGAAATTATAACGATTGAAGTTGAAAACATTACCCCCAACTATAATCTACACTGGGTTTGTTTAAGTGTTACAGGTGATGGGTGAAATCAGCTGTTTAGATGTATGAATGTTTCCGAAGAAAAACAAGTATAAACAAATAAATTGGTGATACAAGGTTTTATTTATATTCATTGTATAACCACAAAGCAAATCTGGCAACGTTTTATAGCCTACATTAGTTATTTAACTCATGTTTTAAGAAAATCAACTTCACAAGACTTATATTGATTGATGTTGTAAACATAACCAAAAAGTATAATCTTTGCTAGGTTTGTTTTAGTATTACAGATGATAGGTGAAATCAGCTGTTATATTATAATGTTACTCACGTACGTACACTCGCTTTTATAGGAGTTGATATATCAATTAATTAAAGATATTTACTGTACAGTTTATATATACGTGTTTTAGCGAATTTCCATAGGAAATATAAGCAATTACAGTGGCACTTATGGTGAGACCTAATATCAAGAGTAGTAAATGAGCACTGACAATGGTACTCGGAACACCTTTTCGGGTGTCATTAAAAGTGCATAGACAGTAGAGTCCCGCTAATCCGAACTAATTGGGACCGAAAATTGTTCGGTTTATGCATTGTTCGGACTAACCGAAATCAGCGGAATAATGTAAAAAAGGACGATAAATGGAAACAGTCTGTTGCAATGCGAGCTGAGTGTATTAGAAAGAGGATGTTGTCCCGTCTCTGCATGATTTCACTCTGTGTGACGCGATAGTAAAATTAAGTTATTTTTTGTTTGTTCATTATTCTTGAATTTACGTTCCAACCTACGAAAGAAATCTATTGAATGTAGGAAGGCCGATCCAGGTAGGATTCGATGTTACACAACTTTACGGTGTTTGTTTAGTTTCATTTATCAACGACACACTCCCACCCCCACTTGAAAAGACATGCGCTGGGATCAAGTCGCCTTCTTTGTCGTTTTCCATTTCACAAGTACAGTAACTGGTAGACCGTGTTTAACTTTTTGTAATTTGTAGCTGCGGTTCTTTGTATTTTGTAGCTGTATTGTTAAAATTTTACATTAATCACTTTAAAATATAAACATCGTTTCTTTTCGTCCGTTTGTTATTTAAGATCACTTTTCTGAACTGCAACCGTTATTATATTTTTTTCTTCTCCAATTAGTGTTTGGATTAACCGAATGTTCTACTGTAAATACGTGTTTTCACGTTAACGGGCGCATTTTACGTCCGATTTGTTTCACACGATGGTATCCTAAGTCGCTCGAACGAGTTCGTCGTCCAAAAATATCTAACGACGGAAATACAATTTCGTTCATATTATTTTTCGTGTTAGAATAACACTTTTTGTCTGGTTACCAAAACAAAACGTAAAATACTATCTAAGTAAACGGTTCAAATCTACAAGGGTAACCGTGAAGCAGAAGTGAAACAGCGCGTGCGCCGAGGCCGGAGGATGAGGTTCAAACAAATTCTACAGATAGCGGCGTGAGTGCTGGCACTTGAGCAAACCGCTATTAACCTGACTATAAACATCAGTACCCGGTACGTCTCTGTTTAACAAGTTCACTGCTTAGGGTGCTCATGTGAGCTTGACACCGAACACTATGAGAAGCGGCCGACGCACAGTGCATTGCCAGCCAACCCCAGTATTGGGAGTATTTTTAATACACAGTACAGTGCGTGCTTCGCACGCCAACCCCCGTATTGGAAGTATTTTCGAAACACAGTGCATTGCGTGCTTCGCACGCCAACCATCATATTTTGAGAATTTTTAATAGACACAGCATTGCGTGCTTCGCACGCCAACGTGATATGGACGCACGTGTGCGTCCGCTTTTAAATATTACTGGTTATTACGTAGAAATGTTCAAAAATCAAATTAAAGTAATTTGTACTCATTTATGCTATAAATATAAAAAATAAAGGTCAGCTCGTAGCATAGGAAATACGAAATTTGCGTAGTAGTGAACCTGTTAAGGTTGCGGTAAACATCCACTAGTTCGTTTGAAGGATGAATCACATTAGAAAGGGGCGTGGGAAAAATCAAATCTCGTCAGCGGCTCAGCTGCGTGATCGAATTTGTTTGCGTATTTCCACAGGAAATGTGAGCTATGCAGTGGACCTTAAGGTAAGACGACGGCAGTAGTAAATGAGCACCGATCATGGTCCCCAGAGCACGTTTCGGGGGTATCATTAAACATTTTATATGTAAAAAATTTTCGCACTCTAGCGGCCGCATTTTCAGTTCGATTTGTTCCAAATTTGGTACGCACGTTGGATGTCTACATCGCTCGGAAGCGTTCGTTAGTAAAAAAAAATCCAACAATTGGAAGCACGTTTTGTGACAATAAATAAACATTTTTTGAGATTTTTCGTACGAAAATAAAACATTTTTATCTAACACAATTAATGTAGTATATTATTCTCCAAAACCCTTTTTTTAGATGACCTTATAGCTCGTTTGGTTCCCTCAAAATCGATAAATAAAAATAAAAATACCCGGTTCAAATCCACGTGGGGGTTGTACAGTGGGGGCATCTTCTGGTCCGAGGCGCAACGGCCGAGTTTTTCCGGTGAGTCGAAGCTAGAGGCTTGGGTACAAACAAATTATAATAATAAATTTCTTACAAATCAGCTATTGAGCGCCTTCGTGAGTAGATCAATTTCCCCAACTGTTTTTTGAAACCCTGAAACATGTAAACTTAGTTTTGGAAATTCGCTAAACTTACCTTAGCTTTTCAGCTGCGCGATCGAATTATTTTCAATTTATTTTCAATCTGTTGGCCTCGTACCTGCCTCGGAAGCTTAGAGGCTTAGAGACGTCCAGTTCAAGTCCGGGTGGAAACCACTTATGTGTGTACGGTTAAAGTATTACTGAAAATAACACCTAATGTATTGCGGACATGAATAAAATACTGTAACAACTGTTATTAATAAATATTGGATTTGTAGGCATTTCTAACGTTCTGTGTAACTTTATACCGGGTTTTCGGAAAGTCTGGAAACGGTTTAATATTTCGTATATGAGGAAAATTTGAAGGTAGATGTGATTGAGGAACCTACTCTATGTAAAAATACTATTTTATTGAGATTTCAAAAAATGTATCCGCTATTTTGAATGTAACTTTGTTTTTTTTTTTAATGAGAAGGTGGTCTGTGATACATCATTTCGATGTAGAATTTCGAGAGAAAACCAACGGTGAAGTTTGCACATTCATATCTTTAACCGATTACAAATGTCGGCCAAAAAACAACGAAATCGTGTTTTCCAATGTTTCCCCATTTTGCGTACTATTATTCTTTTGTGTACGAATTATTATTCTTTTTGGATCTAGAATTAAACAAGCTTTTAAACGATATGTCACACAACGATATTTAGGAGTATTTCAAATTTTTAAATTACAGCCATTTTGATTATTTTAAAATTGATTTCCAGTGTTTCAACCAAATATCGTTGTGTGGCATATCGTTTGAAAGCATTTTTTATTCTAAAAAACTAATAATAATAAATGCAAACAAATAATAATTGTACAGCAAAATGGGGCAAGATCGGAAAACACGATTTCGTTGTTTTTGGCCGCAATTTTTTATCGGTTAAAGATATGGATGTGCAAACTTCACCTTCGGTTTTCTCTCAAAATTTTACATCGAATTGTTGTATCACATGACCACCTTCTCATAAAATAAAAACAAAGTTTCATTTAAAATAATTTTTTTGAAATCTTAATAAAATAGTATTTTTACATAGAGTAAGTTCCTTAATCATATCTACCTTAAAATGTTGCTTATATACTAAATATTAAACATTTACAGATTTTCCGAACACTTGGTATATAGAAAAATGTGTCTGATTTTAGGAATATTTTGCTTTAAACAATATTTAAATGTCACTCATCATTACACATTTTTTTGTTGAATTTTAATGATTGCAGTAAATGAGGCATAACGATAAATTTTTATTGTTTTAATTAGAAATATGAATTTTAATGCAAAATGTATACCTAGTTTTATGATTTGTTATCAATTAGGATACTTGTTGTTATACGATATTTTATTTAAATAATAATTTTGATTGCCAACTTTTTCTCACTGCTGTGAATAATGTTTTAGTTCAACGTGATCGTAGTGATATTAAGGCAAGAACAGATACAATACGTAGACCGGCCGAGGGTCGCTAACAAAGCATGTCTGCAACAGATTCAAAGTTTCTCAACTCTCAACAAACTTAGATCTGTAAACCCTAGTACAAAACATGCTCAGCATAACTTTGCAGCCACAGCCGGCTATACACCCTTCTTCCATACACACGGCTTACACCAGGCCTACTGTTTTGCTGCTGTTTTTATTTGATAGTGAAAACTATATTATCACACTTTTCATATTTGTGCTGTACCAACTGTGGTTTAGAGCTATATTAGATAATAATATCAAACTCGTATTTTACAGGGTGATGCAAAAGTTACGAAACTGCTTCGTAATTTTAAACCTGCTACACGTATTAACTCCAAACTTTCAGGAAGTTTTATTGAGAAAATTCTGCACCTTTTAGGTATATGAATGAATTTTAATGTTATTTAGATAAGGGGGGGGGGGGTTGAAACTCAAAATCTGTAATTAGTAACTCTTATTGTGTGATATATAATTTTAAAGCCCTCGTAGAGACGAGAAAATCCGTCACAACAGTCCAAAATGGTGGAGCCATCAAGTTCAGAATTTTCCATTTTTCTACGTATTGTACTCTACATACAGTTAGATCTGTATTCATTTTAAGATAAAGAAACATTGCTCTTTCTATTTATTAGAACAAATATGTATTTTAATAAATAAAATGATTCACTCTATATTTTATTTATTTTTTATTTTTGTATTTTTTAAAAGATTTAAATCAAATTAGTTTTTAATAAGGATTTAGGTATTGAGTAGCCTTCATTTTCATAATTACGACAACACATTATTGGTAGTTATTTTTTCTAAATCATAATAACTACCGTAGTAGTTCTGTGAACAGTAGACCTCGCTCGTTAAAATGAAAAATGTGGTATTGAGCTTAGGTTAAAAATAGTGTGCCAGTAAGGAAGTAAGCACAAGGTTTAGCCAGCGAAACATTACTTTACAATTCCCGCGATTCCGGGATTTCTAGTTCTCGTTTTTTTCCTTTTCTTGAGCTAAACTGCTAAAGATTTTCTTTTAGAGGCATTGTGTTTTATTTAGGTTAATAATGCGTAAGATAACAAAAATATTAAGTTATAGCGGGAAAACATATAATTAAATATTTACATACTTAAGTAACTAAAACTTAACAATGTATTTACAGTTTCATAACTTCCATATCATATTCCAATATTAGAAATAATGAAATCAAACGATGATAAAACGTCGTGATAGTGATCTCAACTTTATTCTCAACCCATGTACTCACACTTCCCACGGGGTCTAACGGTCATTTTTTATATGTCCTTTATCGCCGAGTGGTTTTATTTGTTTCATCTCATTTTGTCATTCAAGTAAAGCTAAGTCAAATACTTTTATGAAATTTACAAGTATTCAGTTTAATTCTTTGATTTATTCTCTACAGTTTCTTATTATTATATGCCATTTTTTGCAAAGGATATATTTCCTAAATTACTATTCAAAACAGGCCTAGTTTTGTTAGCAGTCTTGTAGTAGGAACATAAAAACTGATGTTTTCAAAATAACAAATTTAAAATTTATAAATATTTTTATATAATTCTATTTAGAACTAAATTACGAAACGTTTTTACATTTATGAAAAAAATTACAATAATTTTTACTACTTTTTATGTAGGCCTAAAGTTGAAAGTTTCGTTACTGAACATGCTAATAACTAATAAATGTTTCTTGATCTAATAACTTTGTTGTTTTTACATCAATCATATATGAATTCTTTGAATCTTTATCTACAAATCAGCTATGCAACACTTTTGAATTGGTTTAGAATAAACGTATAAAACATGGTTGAAATACAAAAAACTTGGACGATTTTTAACAAATTTTAAGTTTACGGCCATTTTGCGAGCTTACCGTTAGAGATACGGAAAAAAAGGATACAATTTTGTTGAAAATTAAATTTGCTATTAGCAAAATGTCATTAGTTTTTAAATTCGACTTACGGTTAAGCCACAAACTGGCTTTGGAAAAAGCTTACGCTGAGAGAAACGGTGTGGCCGCCATTTTTATTTTACTTAAGGTGTTAAAAATGAAAAATGGAAAAAATCTTATATATACATGACTCGACCTAGGAATAAGGAACATTCATGCAAAAAATCATCAAAATCGGACAGACACACAGACACACAGACATACAGACACACAGACGAAATGCCGAACGGTCGAGTTAAAACTGAGACCTCGCTTCGCTCGGTCAATTAATACCTAGATGAAAAAATATTACAATAATTCTGTATATTAAAATGAATAGCCTACACATCTAATTATCTGCTTGAAGCTATCGTTTATTAATGATGGGTGTTTAATTTTATTTTTAGTTGATCAGCCATTTAACATCCTTTGTATGTTAAAAGACATACCATCGTATGTAGAATACAAATTCGTAAAAAAATTTCAAAATCTGAACTTCTTGTCACTGCCAATTTGGTTTTGGTGTTGGAGAGGGGTTTACTTTATACCAATTACCATTTTTCTCTTCTCTAAGAGGGCTTTAAAATGAGGCATCACACAATAAGGGTTAGCGTTTAGAATTTTTGACTTGCAACCTCCCCTTACCCGAATAAGGGTGAAATAATTTCATATCCCTAAAAGGTTGCAGAATTTTCCCAATATCACTTATTGGAAGTTTGCAGTTAATACGTTAACGAATGTTTTGCGGAAATTTTCCATCACTTGTATAATTTTGTGGTTGTAAATGGTACTCCATAAAATAAACTATTGCATTTTAAACCTACAAAAAAAAATATTTCGCTGCTTCGAATAAAAACAAAAAACATTTGTTTCTCACTGTATTAGAAGAATAGCATCTTTAGTATTATTTAAAAAATGTTTGGTTTCATTCATAAACAGGAAATTATAGCCTAAACAATATTTATTTTTCATCGATATTAGGTGAAATGTTTTTAATATTATTTTTAATAATATTATTCAATATGTTCCGGATCATTGAACATAATGTTTCTACCTCAAGATCCCTCCAGTAAATGCTGCGTACTTTGTCCTGGAAAAAATAACGAACCAGGTACAAATAACGAGCTTCATTATTCACTGTTTCTTTCTTTTTAAATATAAAACTACATTCACTAATATAGTAATACAGTACGCGTACTGTTGTTTAATAGAATTTATAAATCAATCAAACATTTGATTTAGACATTTTATCCAGAGCAAATATTACCTGAATATACATGGTGTTCGAGGAGGAACGAATAATACTTCAGGAACTGATTATACAGCTAAAACTAATAACAATTGTTTCATTTGCACATAGGTTCGGGAGAGCCTCGTTTTCCAGATGTACGCCATTTTGTTTTTGTTTTTAAAAAGTAACTCATAACTAAAGAAACGTTTGACCGATTAAGTTAAAACTTATCATGAAGTTTAACCTCGCAATAATCTATCTTAAAAAAGTTAGCGTTTATATCCAATTAAGCGTTTCAAAATGGCGACTGATGTAATCAGTCAGGATTTCATACACAAGATTTCAAACCTCAATTACTCAAAAACCGTACATTTTAACAAACAATATCAAGACACCTTTTTTGTAGCCCTTTCAACTCCTTATTGGATGGTGTGACTGTCAAAACAAACGGATGAAATATAATAGTTGAGTTATATGTGATAATCGGTTTGTTCAATTCGGCATCATACAAACATAGTAAACACACTCAAATTGTATGTACGAATAATGTTTTGAAAGTTAGACCATTCGATGGGGAATTAAAAGGGCTACAAAAATGTGTATTGACTTTTTTTTGTTAAAATGTACGATTTTTTAGTAATTTAGGTTTTAAATTTTCAAACCACCGCCATTTTGGAACGCATGATTAGATTTAATCGTTTATTTTTCTTGAGTTATATCATTGGTAAGGTGAACTTCATGCCAAGTGTGAACTTAATCAGTTAAATCGTTCACTATATATAAATTATTTTGTACAAAAAACAAAATGGCGGATATCTGGTAAACTAAGCATTTTCGGGCCTATGTTTATATGAACTTTTTTCTTCCATTTTGTATGTGAAATCATATCCTCAAGTCCTAAAATGGTTTTCTTTACACCCTGTATATATGTACATATTTATACTGTAACAGTAATTAAAAAATAACTTAAGAGAATACATACAATAATAGTTGTTAAAAAAGCAATTGTATGAATACTACTTAATGTAGATTGATATCATGGGTAAAAAGTTGGTTGTACAATAAACGATAGTTTCTCCTTTCAAATATCATTAATAGTTCCTTTAGGGTTGGCACACCCTTTGAGTAAACGTATCGAATTCAGTGAGAAGATCCAGCCTTAAAAACGACGGCCAATGATTTTGTATTGTTGGCGTTCGAGCACGACTAGAATATCGTTTGTGTACGCTTATGTTTTACTAATGCCGGTCTTATTTTTTATTTCCGGCATGTGCACGGTATTTAAATTTACAGAAAGCTCAAATGTACAAATAGTAGCGAAATTCGCCCCGATGTTTTACTGTCAAGTTGCTTGACTGAACATATGGGTTTTCGTCTTGTTTATAAGCAAACATGTAATTAAAATTGAAGTGTTTGTGATTTCAAAATAAAAGAATTTTGTGTAAGCTCGTATGGTTACTTACACTTTATCAAAGCCTAAACATGCATTTTTTTCCGTCTGCCAGTTTATTTGTCCACGGTAATTTCCGGGATGTTTGAACCAACTTAAAAAAAAACTTTCATTTTCATGAAGATGACTTTTCAGAAATTAATCAAGGCTACTTTTACGGAAATATTTAGTGTTCCTATTTATGAATTTTAAAAATTAAAAAAATATGGACAAAATTGAAATATCTGAAACACGGGTGAAATCTTTCGCCAACTCTCTCTAACGAAGCATTTCCAGACCTATGAACATATGAACATGTTTATTATTTTTTGCTAGTGGAATCAGCTCAGAAAGTGCTCGAAACATTATGCAAATAAATTATTTATTTAGCTCATAATAACTTTAAAATATTTCGTTTCTAGAGTAATTCTGGGTATTGTTGACAACTACCAAGAAATACATTTTCCTTTTTTTTGTCAATATCTCTGTTATCCTTTGAGCTAAAGACAAAATAAAAGAAAACATTTTGTTTGCCATTAAAAAAGTAAACTTTTTTGTCTCTTGTAAATTTTCTGTTAAGTTAGCGGTTTTTGAGATATTTGATATTAAAAATTATAAACAGCCGCCATTTTAAAAATATTTAAAATAATGTTCTAATTTTTCGTACATTGATAAAAGGTTACGCGAAAAATAGGTATACACAGTTTAAGATGAATATCTTTTATATTTCCAAAAATATTAAGTATTTTGTAAAAAACACATCATACAGACAGACAGATGAAAAAATAAGCACCGTAGACACATGTTTATATTGTGAAATATGTTTGTCTGGATGCCAGGAACATATACACAAAAGGGGTCCAGAGTGTTCGGGGACACCCTGTATAATACATATAAATAACATGAAAACTAAATTTAATATTACCCTTGTTTTAGGGTATATAGGGTATCTGAAACACGGGTAAAATCTTTCGCCAACACTCTCTAACGAAGCATTTCCAGACCTATGAATCTACGAACATTTTTATCATGTTTTGCTAGTGGAATCAGCTCAGAAAGTGGTCGGAATATTATGCAAATAACTTATTAGTTTAGCTCATAATAACTTTAAAATATTTTGTTTCTAGAGTAATTCTGGGTATTGTTGACAACTACCAAGAAATACATTTTTCCTTTTTTTTTGTCAATATCTCTGTTATCCTTTGAGTTGCGGACAAAATAAAACAACCATTGAGTTTGCCATTGAAAAGGTAAACTTTTTTTGTCTCTTTTATTTTTTTTGTAAAGTTAGCGGTTTTTGAGATATTTGACATTAAAAATTATAAATGGCCGCCATTTTGAAATTATTTAAAATAATGTTGTAATTTTTCGCACAGTGGTAAAAGGTTACGCAACAAATAGGTATACAAAGTTTGAGCTGAATATCTTTTCTATTTCCAAAAATATTAAGTATTTTGTAAAAAAAACACATACAGACAGACGAAACAATAAGCACCGTAGACCCATGTTGATATTGTGAAATATGTTTGTCTCGATCCCAGGAACATATCCACAAAAGGGGTCCAGAGAGTTCGGGGACACTCTGTATATCAAAACAGCATAGAAATATTGGCAAATGTATTCATAGATGTTAAATACATCTCAAAACCGTATTTGTAATGTGTAATTTCTTTCGGGAGTTATGAGTAAAAAATTGGAGGAAAACGGAATGCACATTGTTACCCTATAGTTTGTTTGTTTATTTAATCACATTTGCAAGTGAATCTACAGGAACCAGCTAGTCTTTGATCAAAATGTATAATTTGAAATGTTTTAAATTATGAATTATAATTTACCTGTTAATGAACCATTTTATGCAGAATACTAAAGTTTATCTAAAAAATTTCGATGAAAGATAAGTATTTCAAAGTACAGTATGGGAGCGTTGCGGCCAGGTATTGCCCACCCTTTATAGTACTTATGCGTCAAATTTACACGAGTTTAGTAAATAAATTACTTTTTCAAGTAGAATATTTCTAAGTAAGTAACAAATAAACTTACAATTTTAGTTAAAGCTTAGCGATGAATTATCCTTACATTTTTTTTATTCAGGCATGTAAAAAAAACTAAAATGAACGGCTCTTGACAATTTTTATGACCATAAAGAATAAAAAGTCAGTGCTCAAGTTATAATCTACATGAAAATACCTTCTGTTCTTCTTCCAGTTCTGTAACCATACTTACTTATCGTTGATGACCTTTCGCGTTTAACCCTTAAATGCATAGTGATGCATAAATGAGTCAAACCGAAATATTACGTTTAAATCGGCAAATTTGCCTGTGTTCAGACTTTAGTTCATGATGTTTCATATCTGTATCAGTCCTATGTAATTTAGGATTAAGGCTCCTAGATGGAGATAGTATAACGACGGTGGTCCGCCTAAAGGGGCGAGATAGGCAATATGGTTGCTTTGTAAAGTAGCTAAAAGCGTTCTATTCTATACAAGCCTTCGTAGCCGAGAGGTAACGTGGGGTCTTCCTGATCAGTAGATCCCGGGTTCAAATCTCGTGAGACCAGGTAACTTTTCATATCATATATGTGGTTTGAGGGTAGGAGGGCGGAAGTAAAACAAACGGTGGTTGGCTCGCCTCCAAGCTGACGGGATATGACTAATAGGAAAGGCGAAACGATCGTAACCGACAAAAAAGCCCAGTTATTGGAGTGCGAGCAGAACAAAAGGTATTTACTTATATATATACACTTATAACAGCCAAATACCATTGACTCATCACAGTTTCTCCAAAACCACGAGGCCTACAAACATGAAATTTGGTACTAATACTCTTTATAATCTCTAGACGCGCACTAAGAAAGGGTTGAAAAAAATTCGAAATTTTAGGGGGGTTTGGGGGGGGTCAAAGTAACAAAATCACGATTTCTCTAAAACCATTGAACGGATTGGAATAAAATTTGGTATGTAGCTTCCCCTAGGGCCATAGGTGCTCGCTAAGAAAGGGTTTTAAAAAATTTGAAATTTTAGGGGGTTTGGGGGGTCAAAGTTACTAAAAAGAAACACCGAACGGATTGGAATGAAATTTATTATGTAGCTTCCTCTAGGGCCCTAGGTGCTCGCAAAGAAAGAGTTTTTTTAAAAATCGAAATTTTAGGGGAGATTTGGGGGGGGGGGTCAAAGTTACTAAAAATCCCCATAAGGAATACATAGTGTAATATATTTATTTATTGATATAATATATTTTTTGTTAATATACATTTAACTTTGATTTGTCTATTCGTGCAAAGTCGGGTCGGGCCAGCTAGTTTGTATATATTTTTATGTATATATAACCAGGTTTAAGGCAAAATCAAAACAAAAAACATTAATGAAGTTTTAAGTTAGTTTTATTATTGTACAACCTAACATTAGCCGTGTCAAGGTAACTGCAACTATCTCTTTTATATTAAGACAATTTATTATAACGATGAAGTTATAAACACAACCCCAAAGTATAATCTATACTGGGTTTGTTAAGTATTACAGATGATGTGTGAATTCAGCTGTTATATTACATGTTACTTACGTAACATTTATTTATTTTAAATATATACATATTTTTTTTTTTTAAACATTCCAGCTGTAATAACAAATCTTTAGTGCACGCTTTAATTTACTATTTATTCAAGTTATGCAACGACAGACACAAAAGTTACTAGTCGGGGAGTATTAGCGAACAAGGTCATTAAAAAAAGGTCTTTGGCGCTCAGGTTCCTTTTGTAGAATTGAATTCTATAATGGCCAAGACCCTTAGTAAAAGTGTTAGAAAGAAGAGATGCCCTTTTCTTGTATAAGTATTTACTGGCTGGGATGTATGGAAGGGGTTTGCGCGTGCATTTAAGTAGTTTATTCTTATTTAAAATTTTAGAGGCTTAATATAAAAGTATAACAGTATCACTGAAAAAAGTGTTTTATTTTAATTAGTATAATAACTAATAAATACACTAACAACAGTAAAAACAAGTTATTCAAGATCACATATTCTGTAAATCCAGTAAAATTTTATACAATGATTAAAATAAATTATAACAATTCAAATTGTTTAATGGTTTACTACTAATTTATACCCAGAATTAAAATAATTTTGAAATACAATGACAAGAGATTTTTTAATACAAAAACGTATTATTAACTTTTGTAATACTTGAATGTGAAGAAACCAACCAATAGCAATTTCAAAAATATATGGTAACTGTAATATCAGTTGAAATTGATTCGTGGAGAGCAGAAGAAAATCCTACATAAATATGTTTTCAAACAAATAAAAAGTGTAATTATAATACGTTAAATCTCGAGAAATATTTAATTGCACTCAAAGAACGTTCAACACGGTTGTCGGATTTGCTTTTAACGAACTCGTCCGAGCGACTTGGAAACCCAACTTGTGTATCGAATTTAAACCAAACTGAAATTAAAATTCCGTTACGGTGCGAACACATATATAACTTTTAATGACACCACAAAACGTATTCTGGGGACCGTGATCGGTGCTCATTGACCACTCCATAAGGTCTCACACCAAGAGTAACTGCAATAGCTCATCTTTGGAATTTCTCTAATAACCACTTTACATTACTGGCATAAACTTTACTTAAATTTAATCTAAAGACTCACTACTGTCCACTCAATTTCTTTTATATAAATTCCGTATACAAAGAATAGCTATTATTTCCATTCTAGTTATCACGTTATTTAAAATGTTAGCTCTGCTTGAATAAAATACCTAAACTAAGTTACGTACAAAGTAAAAATAATGTCATGCTCTAGTTCGTAATACATTAATTTATTCTTTTGTGACGTGACTTGCAACAAACTTATGATGTAAAATGCACTTCTGTTAACACAGAGTAATAAATTTTAAAGGAATTTAAATTAGTTTACCTTTTAGTAGAAATAAAATGTAAATAATGTATGTTGTCTAAGTCTATGCAATTAATTTGTAGTTTTAGTGGATTTTTTATTTTTTTAAATTTATTTTTTTTTTTTTTTTTTTTATTTTTTTTTTGATGTGGTAACTTCTATTGGCCCGTTGGGCATTTCGCTTGGCTATGTTTCTGAAATCTCGCGTCACGCAAACTTTTTTCGTAATACACAAGTCAGAGCTTGAAGAGGGAATAGACGATCAATTATTATTATAATTATTATATTTGTGCGTTTTAAGTTTTGTAAATAAGATTGATTTTTGTCTAACTGAAGTATGTTTAGACAAAATTTTAAATTTTTTACATTTTGACAAATTAATATTTTACTTTGTTTTATTTTACTGTAACTTATTATTACTCACTTAAATATAAAATTTAGCTTCATATTTCAACAATGGAGGACATACACTTTAATGGAGTATCTATCTATTCCTCACAGAGTAGTTTCTTTTAGGCCAGATGGCACTTGCTTATTCTACTCTTTGCTTTTAATATTGTACATGACACGATTCACTGAGGTTTTAGGTGAGGACCAGAGTTGTTAGTCATGTTTCAAACAATTGGCGCAGGTTTAAACCATATACTTTAAAAGTAACAGGAGATATTTATTGAACAAGAAAAGAATATATCGCGGATATGAGCAAACCGGTACCTTTTGGAACCTCCTGTGAAATTCAAGTAGCACACGAAATATTATTTTATGAATTTCAGGTGTACAGAGATGGTTTGTTGTGGGAGAGTTTTGTCGAACCGATTGAGGGACTAGGGAGGCTAAGGTTTACTGGGGAACTGACGAGAGGCCACTTTGATGTTCTCATTCCTCTCACACCTTCTTTACCGGACAACTCAATGGGTATTAGTGTGGAGGAAATACAGTCAGCTTCAAAATCCCAGGTTTCAGACACTGGTCTCCAAATTGCTCAACTTCCAACCCTATCAGAACAGTGTACATCATCATCTGATGCAGTTCGGTCGCATCCAGAACAAATACCAAAAAACTAGGGAAAAAAGACGAAAGCGTTTTTCTAATACAAATCGCGTAAAGGCACATAGGGAAGCTGTAAAAAAACTGCTGTCTCAAAATACACACAGAATCAGCTAAAATACTTTAAGATGTAACATTTGCTGTAGGTAACCAAATTGTTGCAATAGCGAACATTGTCCTGTCAGCTAATCCTATTACTTTAAATGAGCAATTCTTGTATCTATCTTTGTATCTGCCGCGGATCTCAAAAACGGCTCTAACGAATTCAAAGAAATTTTTTATTTAGGTGTAGTTTTGATTTTGAAGTACACCTATTGTATTTCGTGTAAAAACCCCATTTTTTTAAGGAAATCTAGTTTAAAAGTTGAAAAATTTTAACATAGGGTCTTATAGGTTGCCATGTTGGTTACAAAATAACAACGAAATAGTAAATACAGAAAATTTATACTGTTTTAGCTCGTTGGAAATAGAGTGGAATAGAACTGAGATTGAGTATTATCCAAAATCATCTGTTTATTGGATAGTTTTTAATTACTGTTAAAAAACAAGCTAGTTTATACTGTTTTAGCACGTTGGAATTAAAATAAATTGGGCCATACAAAACCACTTTTGTTTGAGGTTACACCTAGCATGCAGCACGTGTGATACGCAGGGGACTCTACCTGTTAAAATCGATCATCCTTTTAGCCGCTATTCATCCGAGAAGGAGTTCCGGCATACAATCCTTCATTTTTCCCATGTTAATGTTTAATGAGTTTGAGTCAGGTGCCAAATAAAATAGCTAATTTATGCACGGTCACCCATGTACAAACGAGCCAAAGATTAACGAGATCTTTTAGTGAAGTTTCCAACTGCGAGCGAAGCGAAGCAGAGAACTGAGGCCGAAGGCCGAGGTGGGGTTGGGACGCGAAGCGTCCAGGGGCAGAGCCCCTAGTAGTATATATAGACAAGTAAGCGCGTAAATAGGGAATAGACGATACATAATATATTATAATACGTTATTATAATTATTATATTATAATAAATTAGTATCCCTTACATATTGAATTATTCTTAGAATTCTATGTAGAGTGCATACACTAATACCTCACTGAAAATCATTAGTCACTAAACAAAATACTGCTTACATTATAATGAACTCTATGTTTCGCATACTTACTATAGTTATAATATTATTACAAAATAATATTATAATTATAATAATATTACTGTATTACAGTATTATAATTATGCAATTTCAAAATATGATATTATATTTTTTGACAATATATTGACTTGTGTAATTTGTTGACCTTTATTCTCCTCTAATATTAATACTGATAAAAATATAAATCAGTCACAGAAGTTATCACGTCCAAAGTGTGGTCTTAAGCACATCCAATGTTTTTTTTAAATTTAAATTATTTTAAAAAATAAAACAAAATAACAGTATAGTTGAAAACTAAAACAAAATGCTGTCATTATTAAAATTGATCAATTCTTAAGAATGCTGCTCGTACAACTATAATAAGAACAACCGATTTAAAAATTGTCTTACTTGAAATATGTATTTATTTTTTAGAAAAAACTACTAATAGTGTGGTAGTTATTACAATCTGATTTAAAATAAAACATAAACTACTGCGAAAAATATAAAATCTAATAATTTATCGTATAAGTCTGATTACATTTGAAACTCGTTTCATACAAAACAAATCTACATCCAGAACTACTGTGTTTGTCAAACTATAAATTTTCATTCACGACGCCTTGAACGTTTACGTAGGAAGTGAAAGAAAACATAATTCTGGATAAAGTTCTAATAAAAATCAGCATTGCTCTGCAGTATCTGAAAACAGTAAGAGCATCTTTTGTTCTTTGATTAAAACACTGTGAAACAATACAGTGGTTCTTAAAAACAATGGAATAGGTCAAAGTTGGAAGCGCTGTGGAATTAAAGATCCCACAATCTTGCATGATTAAAACGTAACATCTTTGAATTACAGTACATTGCCTCATCATTGACAAAGCAGGTTAGAGCCACCGGCAGCCATTTTGTTTGGACTGCCTGAGAACTCCTTAAATTTAAATGGACTTGGCTGAGAACTGTAATGTATTATTGCTATCTCAGTTTATTATTTGTCACTCCGTCACCGACTAACGCGTTGTTATGTTTTCTCCTAAACTGGCATCTATTAGTATTCAACTAATAGACTACGTTCTTATATTTAATCAAATATTTAAAATTAATTGTATTTACTTCCAACACGCCTAATCTCTCAAATTGTGTTCAAACTGAAATGTAAAAAGAAAATAGCAAACCTTTGCAAATTCCAATATTTTTTCGAGTAGCAATGTTCGAGTAATATTTCATAGCTAGAACTGCTAGTATTACCTTTCTGTTGCATATATTGCGAATTTTTGTTAGTCTACCTAAGGCCGTAGCCAGGAAAACTTTTCGGGGGGGAGGGGGGAGGGACCAAACCCTTTTAACACGTTCACTGCTAAGGACGCACATGTGAGCTTGACACTGAACACTACGAGAAGCGGCCTACGCACAGTACTTCGTTCGCCAACGCCGTATTTTAAGTATTTTCAATACACAGAGCATTGAGTGCTTCGCACGCCAACCCCCGTTTTGGGAGAATTTTCAATACACAGAGCATTGAGTGCTTCGCACCCAATCGCCATATAAGGAGTTTTATTATAATTCAACATCCATCATTAACAAACAATAACTTCAAACAGAGAATATAAGGAGTGTTTTCAATACACAATGCATTGCGTGCGAGCACGCCAACCTCCATATTGGAAGCACTGTATTTTCAATTTGCAATGCATGTATTTGGAGAATTTTTAATACACAGAGCATTGCGTGCTTCGCACGCCAATCGCTATATAAGGAGTGTTTTCAATACACAATGCATTTCGTGCTTCACACGCCAACCCCCGTATTGGTAGTATTTTCAATACACAGAACATTGCGTGCTTCGCACGCCAACCCCCATATTAAGAGTGTTTTCAATACACAATGCATTGCGTGCTTCGCACGCCAACCCCCGTATTACGAGTACTGTATTTTCAATACACAATGCATAGCTTGTTTTGTTAGAGTAAAGTATTTTTGTTGAACCTTTACAGTTTTCTTATTTTAGATAAAATCAAGCTCACAAGAGAGTAAGGCTGTAACCTCACTGCATCCGTGTGTATTGTCCGTTGTAGTTTAATCAAGTAAATCTAAATATCAGTATGCATGCAACGCACAATGATGTAAAATATGTTGTTGGATCCTTTTTGTGTTGTCTATTTTATAATTTAATTTGCACTTTTTAAAGCTAGTATTAATTTTTACTACTGAATTTCGGGATTTCGTGTTTTTTAACCCCCCCCCCCCCCCCCCCCCGTAGCTACGGCCTTGAGTCTACCTATTTAAAATAGTATGGGATGTTTACAAAGTTATATATTACGGTTAATTACAATCTAAATTATAAATTATTGTGTAAATTAAACCACATAATCGAGTAAATACAAATAAAGTATCTAGTGTTTCCCTAATGATATTAAGAAGTCAAGGGAAATACCTTGTCCGCCATATTGAATCTGATTCCCATAAGAGCAATGCTAAAGAATAAGTAATTTTTATCCGTTTATTTAAGGAATAAATTAAAAAATTTTGTTTAATTTTGAACTACTGTCATATGCGGATGTTGATTGCTGAATACATTTTGAAAACCCGTTTTATTTTTTCCATAAACGTATGATATAAATAGTAAAAACTAGTAAAAATTATACATTTTGTACTCAGTTGCAAAAAGAAATATTGCAAAAAAACCTTAGCAACCAACACCCACAATCTATTTTAATTTAAGGACAACAAAATACAGCTTTCGTTTTTTGACGAAAATGACACAAAAATAGGGTTGAAAGTGAAGGTATGGTTAGCTTATTTTCACGGTAAAATTTGTAGCTTACTTCGCCGTTTTGAATTTAGGGACCCGAGGCTCAGTATACCGACATTCATTTTGTAACACCCTGTTTTTTGGATTAAAGTTTCAATACAATTACTACATATTAATTTATACCAATAGTTACGTGTCGAATAACAAAATCCGTTCAATGTTTGAACCAGATGAAATATGCAAATGTATTTATTTTGTATGGTATATTGTTTGATAGGCTACACATTGTTAGCTTATATATTTTTGTATTTTCCAGAAAAAAAGTGTGGATAAAGCTACCAGACAAGGCGAAATAAAACAAAATGTTTCCCCTTGAAGCAGGACTGTTGGGATTTCATCTGGTCAAAATTATATCCACTCTGACAGAATTGAATTTACTTTGTCAGTTCTTCGCCTGAAGGTAATTGAATCTTAGAGTTACGTCTCACCTGAAATATTATATAGAGTGTCGATAAACCAGTTTACCAGATGTTTCATTGTCGTGGCAATATTTAATCCAATCTGTAAATTATATTGTCGTTCTGTCTGACATTACTACTTATAATAAATCTAAACAATTTGATTTTAGTTACGTAATGAAGTTTGTATGTAAGTTTGTGTACAGTTAATTTTGACATTTTTGTTTTGCACTTTGGGTCGTTTATGAAATCACGTATTATATTGGATACAAGCTAGACATAAATCATCGTTTATATTGCACTTGGTATTTGTTTGCCATCATGAAATATAATAACAAACAAACGTGACAATATAATTAATTAATTTAATTAAAATTCATAAAATTGTGTTTTCTTTTAACAGAATACAAAAAAGTATGTATTGCTTGCTTTAGGCCTAATTAAACTATTGATATAACTTACACTAGGCCCAAGCCAGCTGCAGCAGGCTGGTGGGCAGGGGCGAGGGGGGGGGTACATCCGGCGCACCGGAGTGTCGTTTTATTACAAATTAGGCATTAAAGAAATCAAGATATTTTTATATTATATGGTAAAAAATAATATGTATATTGCGTACTTAAACCACGATTGTGACTAACACAGTGCTCCTATAAAAAAGATTTCTAAATCAAATTTTAGTTCATTGCATAATCTAAAACTTTTGTTGCTGGTGAAATTTTCGTGGCCAAGAAACAAAAACGTTCCTCGCAGGTCACATATTACATGTCATAATAATAAAGATTAAAATTTAATTTGACATTATTTTTGTATTACAAATTAAATACTTGCTATAAATTAAATGTGTTTATACCGTATGCACTGTTAGCGTCTACTTAAACGAAGTACAAAAATTCAGATTTTTCCTTCAACATTGAGTCAGTGTAATCGTGGTGTAAATAAAGTCGTGTACTGTACAGTATAGTTGGACGCGGTATTTGTTCCACATTAATACAAATTATTCTTGAAAATATAAATGGCAATAAAAATCAGTATCATTGGAAAAATATTCCTAAAATCTAGTTTAAATGAGTTTTATGAGGTTGCATGCAGGCTACTAGCGTAAGATCTCCGTGTCAATTGCACGGTTAATGCCCGACATCTGTTATATTTTCCATTAACAACCTTTAAAATCAATGTTTTGCAAAATTATTTCTTAGTGCACTTCTTCATAGTGGTATGAAGTTACCCCGGACATTTTAAGGCTATAGCTATAATTGTTTTGGACGCTCAGTTCAAATCAGTCAGTCTGTAAATAACTTCTTCTTTTATATATACGGTTAAATATTATGTTTATCCGTATTAAAGTATCATGATAAGACGATAGCTGTCAAAAATTGACAGTCTTTAATACATAAAATTTAAATATATTATAATTTATATTTAAATTATATAACTATGATAAGAAATATATACTGAAATACTAATGCGATAGTGTTAGGTAAAGGTAAAAGATGTAATCATTCAATTTTAAACTTACATAACACTACAAAAACAAAATAAATATTTTTACTATAATATTCAAACAGCATACAAATAACATTTATCTTGTAGCATATTCTTTGGCACTGGACACGTAGGCCTGGATATAAAATTTAACTCCTTAAAACGAAAATTTAATCTGAATTACCCATTTTAAGTCCGCAATTTATATTTACATTCATCCCTTCAATTTCATACTGGATGATTTTGAAATGTTCGACAAATCTTATTACGATTTCAAAACTAAGGAAGCAGTCTCCAATTAAATATTATTATAAGCTGCTTTGTCCTGACGACTGACTTCCATAGAATCAACGTAAAGGAGATACTACTTAGGATACACAAATTCTAAGATGTATTATTATGGGGTCATAGACGCACACTAGAAAGGATTTTGCAAAAGTCTCATTTTAAAGTAGCTCATAATTCGACCACGCAGCTGGACCGCTGACGTGAGTTGAGCAAATTTCAAAAATTACTTTTACAGGAATATGTTTTAGGATTTCAACCAACAATTTGGGAAATATGTCAATTCACGACGGTGCTGAATAGCTGCAAAACGCTTCGCACGCCATTCCGCATATTAGGAGTATTTTCAATACATAGTGCATTGCGTGCTTCGCACGCCATTCCGCA
>JAGFPH010011980.1:7616-32208 GCA_018207615.1 Philaenus spumarius | reverse complement strand
TTTTGAATTTCTTAAGTCTAACTCAATTAGAATTTGAATTCCATAGTCCAATTCTAAGTTCGTATCTAAAATTTAAATTTCAATCTCAACCCCACTTTCAATCTCAACATCTTCATCTAATTCAAAATTTTCTTTGAATTTCAAATTCTATTTTAATTTCAAGAAATTTTATCCCAAATTCAGTTCAAATTTTAGTAAATCTCAAATTCTATCTCAAAAATCTTAAATTTTTAAATTCTGTTTAAAATTTTTTAAATAATAATCCAAATATAATTAATCTCCAAGCTGTACGCCTTTCTCAAATTCCAGTTTTCTATCCTACATTCAAAGTTCCAAATTAAACATCAGTAGTTCTTAAATTCAGTTACAAAATCTGAGTCTGAAATTCTTTTCAACTTAATTCTTTCTGTCTTGCGCTAGTGGATCGGCCATAAGAAGGGCTATTCTGGCTCAGGCTTTGAGAATCGGAGCGCAACTTCCTTGGCATTTCTTTTGATAAATTGTGGTTTCGCTTGGCGAATCGCATCGGCCAGAAGACGGGCTTTAAAGCCCAGGCTTGAACTGAAGCGCTTTTCTGCTGCTCCGTCTTTCGTTGGAGGACTTCCGCCAAATTTCGATTTTGAGGTCACCGTCTGGAGGAGGAGCACCGGTGTTGGACCCGCCGAAGACTGGGGCATATGAGGACACAGCGTGTCTACTAGTCGGGAAAAGTCGGGAAGTCGGGAAAAAGTCCGGAATTTTTGTCCGTCGGGGAAAATCGGGGAAAAACTTGAATTGCGTATTTTGAACTTCCCTTCGCCAGCCTGCTGGTGGCGTACGTGCCGTTGTTATGGCAACGAAGAGTAGCTCACGCCAATGTCCTTGAGTCGTTCTGCTGAACACCTCTTACATTTGTAGTACAATATCAGTTTGGAGCCATTAACATATCAGTGTGATTAAAATTAATTTTCTTGAAGTCTTCGCAGTAACAGTTTGAGGTAAGTGTAATCGATAACAACATTTTTAGTAACCGACAACAACACTTACTTTATGCCAATAGGCCTAACGTATGTATTCCGCCTTATAACTAATTATTTTTGTTGCCTAAATGTTTCTCATTTCAGTTATTTTGTAAGCCTATATTAATTTTACAAGAAAATTTGACGTAGTTTGAACGTGTAAAGAGACGAACACCTAAATTCTGTTTGTTGTTGGTGCTGTACTTTATCTGTAAATTTGTGTAACATACAAGTGGATTACAATGTGGTACCCAATCGATCATTATAATTCAGTGAATCACACTGTTGTTCCACTCAACGCTCAAAGACAAGAAAAATAATAATACTGTATTGTTGTCGTATGCGTTCGAGTTAGCACTCTAAACCCAGCGAGCACAGAATACAATAGAGAAGCCGTAAATAGCAGTAAGCAGGGTTGATGCCATGTCGGCCATCTTTGATGTGTGTAGAAACGTTGTAGGGCCTATAAATCCGAAGTTCTGTAAACGGTGCTTGCCTTGATAACACCGTCATTTGAACCCCTTAGGATGGGACAAAAATTACCAAATTTTATACATAGGTAGGTGGATAGTGAAAGAAGACAACAGTGATCGTAGAAAGTGTAATACCTATTGTGTTTTTATTACAATAATAAATTAAACTAATCCTTTTACATTAAATTAAATTTATGACATGAAAAAGTTAGTAAGCGAGAACTTTTTTTATTTTTGAGGTAGAAACAAACTTCCAGCGAGAAAGTTGTAGCTAATTAGACGATCTTAAATTTTCATTCCATACAATTGTTGATGGAACTTATAGTTTGTTCAATAATCCAAAGTAAATAACCACTATGTTTAGTTGTACGCGCCCGCCAGCGATCCACGACTCCACTCTGTTCGACCACAAAAGTTAGCTCCAATACTCATTCTAGAATTTTTGAGACCAAAATAAAAGGTTACATACAATTTTCAAGAATAAAGTTCAATTATATGTTTTATTCTCTACAATTTGGTATAATAAAAATTAATTTTGAGGTAAAAAATATATAGGCCTACTCATTTTCAAAATAGACCTGTTTTAGTAGCGTTTCTTGTGCAGGAACATAAAAACATATGTTTTCTGAAAATATTTTTTGAAATTGAAATATATTTTTACACATTTCTTTTTTAGAACTAAATTAAAAAACTTTTGTATATTTCGAAAAAATTACAAAAATTGTTTGCTATTTTTTATGTAGGCATACAGTTTTTTTTCCCTTCCGTTTCTGAACATTTTTTGCTTTCTAAGCTAATATTTTTTACAATTTTAAACGAAACTAATTTTTAGTAGCATATTTGAATTCTTTGAAATTTTTTCTACCAAAAAGCTATGGAACACTTTTGGTTTAGGAAACAATTACTATTTTTGACGAATTTAAAAAAAATTCTTGCAAAACGCTAAATACGGGCTTGCCTATTTTCGCTATAGCATTGCCACTTAAAGGTTTTAATGCAAACAAAGCAGACGTTTTTTAAACCCCATGTTATTTAATTGGACATATTTTATTCCGTAAAAAAATGTTGGTACAGAATTAAGAAACATGAATAATTTCCCCAAAATTTCATACCCAGACCTTTAAAATGAGTCTTCTCCTAGCTTTCTACATCCTACCGTTCGCTCACAATTTCATTGTAAAATTAAGCCTACGGAATTAGATATACAGTTAATGGACCCAAACATCTCAGTCAATATTTGTTTCTCTATTCGCTGTGGCGCTCGACACTAGGATGACTCATGCTCTGCGGCCACAATGTTGGATATGTTTCGCGCCTTCGGGTGGCTTCAACTCACTGCTACTGCGTGGCCCTTTATTGTATTCTGTGCTCGCTGTCTAAACCTTGTTCTGATCTCAGCTCAGAAACGTGTTTGTCATGTCATTTTCAAATCAATTTTTAAAAGATAATGTTTTTCATTCTAGTTATGATACTAATTGTTATTGTTTTAATAGGTTTACTTTTTTATTGGACCATCACAAAACGTTATTTTATTTTATCAACAGATTAATACGTGGAAGAAAGAAAAGTTAAAGCCTACCTATAAGAAAAATATGAGTATAGCATATTGCATTTGTTTTAAGGGGAAATCAAACGATTTATTGTTGTATAAATATACATGAATACACAATCTGAGATTTGTTTTTAAATGAACTATAACAAGTTCCAAGAAGCATTTAAAATGGTAATAGCAATAGGAATTAATACAAAAAACACACTAAAGCTCTAGGAGATTTCACAATAACACAAAATGTATTAGAACATCAGTCTTCGAATTTGTAATGTTTAAAAAAAATAGAGTAATAATTAGTTTACAAAAAGATGGCAACTAGTTCTTGGAACTAGTTTAACTTTGTAGACAATTTAACTTTGTAGATTCTAGGGGAAATGAGCTTGCACCTACCGGGCTGCGCCAATTCTCGGATGACTTCGGATGTTTAGTCTGTGTGTAGGTGGTGCCATTTCATCTGACTCGTGGGTGGTGGGGGTATTGTACAGTCGTCGGTCAACAAAATTGTGAACTTGTGTAATGCATTTCTTTTAAAATGTGAGCTCTTTAATAAAACTGCAGTTGATCACATTTAGAAATGAAATCGAAATTAAAAATTTTGCACGTTTATATATTAACATTGTACAAGTCTGATGTACTAATTAAATTTTGAATATTAAAAATCTGTTTCGTAAAATAAATAGGGCCTACTATTAATAAAAATAATTTTTATATGCTGGCATTAAATGTCATTAAAATTACATTCTATTAGGAAATTTTGTGTTTACTGGTCAGAGAAAAACTGTCTGCGCCTACTTTTTAGAGGAAACTCTGAATTATATTTATTTATTTAAAAAGTTTTTTTATATGTCTAATACTTTTGTCACACTTATAACATAAAATATGCGCTTTGTATAAATGTTAGCGACGCAGCGGCTGGCTTATTTCGTCTAGGTATGGTTATAGTTTCATACAAAGTAAGTTTTAGCTAAAATGCCACACAAAAGTGTGAACTGGTTTACGGATGAGTGCGGGCCACGCGGGGAAGATCGCCATCATAGCGTGGGAATGGTTTGTGACCGGACACCGGATGTGAACCATTTCTTAAGATATTGAATGAATGGATCGCTACTTTTGTATTTATGTCTGCTTCTTTCACTCTTATTTTACTCCTCGGATATTTGCTTAGCTTTGTTTTTGATCATATCCAAGGAAGATAAATTTTGAAAAGGCCGTACATAAAAATTATTTTCAACTCCCTGAGACGCTTTTGTTGGCTGTTCGATTGGGGTATGCGCAGTACAAGCTCGTTTTTCTTAGACTCTACTCAGAGGACGAACGACGTTGCTTTTTGTTTGGATCAAGTGTTGTTGACTGCTCTGAATGCCTTTTAAGCGGTTAGCGTCAAATCTTGCCAAATGACTTGCTAAATGGAATCAAAATTCATATTTCGTCTTTAGTAAATCAGAGCTTATTGTACTAAATACAAAACTTTTTTTATATAATTAATATGGCCTTATTAATTATTTAATAATAAGGGGGTTTGGAAAATATCGGAAAAGACTCAAAAAATCGAAAATATGGTTTTCCGCGATTATATGTAGGTAACGAAACGAAATTATTAAAATTTACAAGAGACAAATATTGTAGAGCAAAAAGTTTCTTACAAAGAAGGTTCTTTACATTTTTCACTAAAACTCATCAAATTCGTTATGGAGATAAATTGAACTCAAAACATTACCTTTGAGAGCTCGCCCAGACAGGGGGGGGAGGAATGATATTTTGCACTGCCACTCGAATAATTTGTACATAGCTTTTCATGAACGATATGAATTTTGTAAAGAGGACTATTGTGGCTTCAAAATCAAGTACATTTTAATAATAAAAAATTAATTGAGCCATTGTAAATTTGATGTAAATTGTGTGGGTAGATTTTTTGTAAATTTTCTTGAAAAATACTTCTCGGACTTTGTTTATTCATAAAGTACTTTATATTCACCGATGAATTTTGAAATTACGTTAACGTAATAAGCTTCTTCAAACTATTAGTAATTAACCTATATAATTATAATTACTTGAAACAATTTTTGGCAAAATTGCGGGCACATGGAAAAATAATTATTTTGTTGATAATTTCGCGATCGGTGCGTTTTTTATTCTTTCTTTGATAATAAAGTCGAATATTCATTTGCTTTGAAAAAGGAATGATATTGATTTTGTTTTTGGAACTTCAGTTATCTAATGGTGCCATTACAATTTTTGTCTCTTGGACATTCTAATAATTTCATATCGTTAACGAGATAATCGCAGGAAACTGTTTTTCCGATTTTGGGGGCCTTTTTCCCATATTTTCCTGGCCCGCTCGGGGGCAGAACAATTTTTTTTTTTATAAAGTACTATTAAAAAATATTTCAGCAGGAATTTCTAACTGAGGATTTAATTTCATGTTGAGCTAGTTCGCACACCTGGCGCCTGGACTATTATGCGTTTAATTGTAATTTCTTTTAACCTTAGTATAATGAAACTGTTAAATATAGTTAAGTTAATATGCAGGTTTTTCCAGGGTGACACTATGGCAAAATCTGTAAGATACCAGACAAGTTGGGAACAGGAATTTCCTTGGTTGAAGAATGGAAAGCTTAAAGGATATGCGTCATGTACATTATGTAAAAAGGAAAATATTTTTTTTTGGCACAATGGGGAAGTCGGCTTTCACGAGCCATTCAAAAGGAAAAAAACATAATCAAGAAGTGAACAAGTCAAAATATTCAGTACCTGTAAAGACATTTTTCTCAACCACAACCACTGCTCCAGTAGTCCAAGCTTCTGCTACTGCTTCATCTGAAGAAATTCAAGTCACTCCAACAACTTCAAGGACTTCAAATGTATTGGCTAATCCCACTACAAATGAGACTGAATCAGCCCAAACTTTGTCTACCCTTATATTAACCGATAACCAAATATCTCTTCAGCAAAACCCATTGTCTAACATTCAGAAATGGTGGCTTATGAAAGAATCAGTGTCTAAGGCTGAAATATTATGGTGCTTGCACACGGTTATGACTCATCAGTCATTAAGAAATGCTGAGAGCAGTGCTGTATTGTTTAAGAGCATGTTTCCTGACAGCACTATTGCAAATGAAATTAAACTTGGCAAAGATAAAACATCTTATTCAATTGTTTATGGCCTTGCTCCATATTTTAAAAATAATCTTTATAAGAAAATTGGAACCTGTGATTTCTTTGTTGTTGGTTTTGATGAGTCCATGAATAAACATGCTCAAAAACAACAAATGGATATCTTTATAAGATTTTGGGATAAGGAGCAAGATGAAGTGTCAACAAGGTATCTTTCATCAGTATTTCTAACTGGATCTACAGCAGAAAAACTCCTGTGTGCTCTGAAGCAAGGCATTCAAGCTCTGGATTGGAGAAAAATTCTGCAACTTTCTATGGACGGACCAAATGTCAACATTAAACTTCTGAGGCTTTTAAAGAAGGAAATCGAAGAGCATACTGAAGACAGACGCAAAATGCTTGATATTGGCAGCTGTGGACTTCATGTGGTTAGTGTAGCTTTCAAAACCTGAGTGCAGAAAACAGGTTGGAACATTCCAGGCTTTTTAAGAGCTTGTTATTATTTGTTTAAGGATAGCCCTAGCAGAAGGGGTTTATTTATGGATGTCACTAGAAGCTGTCAATTTCCAAAAAAGTTTTGCAGTACTAGATGGCTGGAAAATTCCCAGGTTGCTGAGTATGCTCTACACCTCTTACCAAACCTGGCCATCTTTGTTGATCATGTTAAGAAAAACAAGGAGTTGAAGACAGTGCAATCATCTGGAAGTTTCAAAAATGTCGCTGCTGCATTTTAAGATAACCTTCTCCATGCCAAGATTGCTTTCTTTGCTTCTTTAGCAAGTGACTTTGAACCATTCCTAAAAGAGTTCCAGTCTGACTCTCCTATGGCTCCATTTCTTCATGACAGTCTGTTAAATCTTTTAAAAGGTTTAATGGAAAGAATAATAAAAGAAGATGTTCTAAAGACCCAGGCAATACAGAAGATAGACATTGACCAAAAGGATAACTTGAAAACGGCTAAAAATGTTGACCTAGGCTATGCAACAAGGAATTCACTGAGGCACTGTTCAAAAGCGAAAGATTTGGACATTCTGAAATTCAGGGAAGATGTTAGAAAGTGTCTTGTACATGTATGTCACAAACTGATGGAAAAGAGCCCTTTAAAATACCAAATGACGAAAGTTATCACATTCTTGGACCCAAAACAACTAGTCAAGTCCCAAGTTGATAGCATTACAAACATGAAAAAAGCTATGGACTCTCTAGTTGAACACAGCATTATTTCAGCGTCTTTGGCCCAAAGTGCAGATAGGGAGTTTAGAAGTCTGTTGTGTAATGAAAACACTCTTTTGTTGTGTAAACACTACAGCCGGGAAGAGAGACTGGACAAATTTTGGGTCCGAATGTTGGAGGGAAACAATATGGATAACTTAAAGAAAATTGTGAGTCTTCTTCTCCCTCTTTCACATGGCAATGCGGCTCTGGAACGAGGTTTTTCAGTCAATGGTGAAATTATTGTTGAGAACCTGAAAGAAGATTCTTCGATTGCACAACGTCTCGTTCATGATACTGTCTGTCACATTGGTGGAATCAGAAATGTGGTTGTTACCAAAGAACTTATTCTTTCTGTCAGAAATTCTAACCAGCGGTGGAAAGAAGCATTGAATCAGCATTGAATCAGAAAAAACGGCAAGAAAATGAAGTAGACAAATCTAAAGCTGAGAAAAGAAAACTTATGTCAATGGCAAAAGAATTAGAGGAAAAGAAGAAAAAGCTTGTTATGGAGACTGAAAAGGATGTTGCAGCCTTAAACGAGAAGATAAAAGAATTGAAACAAGGGATATAAGAACTGCCTCTAAGAAAATAGCAAACTTTTTTTCATTCATATAACAAGTTCTACCAAATTTAATAATAGGATTTTTATTTGAGAATACTAGTCAGTATTTTGTTACCTCTGATTGGTTTACTTAAGAGACTAATAAGATAGGATCCAATTTATGTTTACATAGAGTCGTTTTTTATGTATTTTTAAATCTCCTTAATTTTACTTCATTTTACTTTTATTGCTTTTTTTCTGATTTTAAATTTAACAACACAACAGTCAACAACGTGGTGTGATTTATTGCCTGCATTCTCTGTATTTTAACTCAATTCAGTATTTAACAATAATTATCAGAAGGGGAAAATGTAGAACATTCTATATTTATGTATGTAGACATTTTCCACACTTCAATGTTTAGGCAATTGTTTCTTTTGCTAAATTAAAGCTTCTTGTTTCTACACAAGAAGTCAAGTAGGCTCAAGGTGAACCACTTATGGATTCGTTTGTTATCATATCTATTTGTAGAATTAGGGTGCCTACTTTGACAAAAATAACACATTTTATACATCTGTAAAAGTATAATTCTATTTGTTTTATGCAGGTAAAACGTTTTGGACATTTATGGGACTTACGTTACCCGTGATTTGTGATGTTTGCGGGAGTCCTGACAGAATGCCTTTGTTTTACTTGTTATTCATTCCCGAAAATAGCTACGTTTAATTTCCACGTTTTCCAAATTTCACAACAGTCATCCAAATACCATTTTCGCAGACCTTAGCCGTTGTAATTTAAATTGAGTTTTAACGCCGGCGTTTTATAAAATTAGCGCTAATAATATTCTGACGTCTTCTTTTGCAGACATTCGTCATTTTATTTTAAATAATATTTCACCATGGTAGTTCATAAAATCGGCACAAATTGTATTCGGGCCATGATTTTTTTGCGGACATTCACTATGGTACTAAAACTACGTTTTATCACTGATATTTCATACATTTTACCAAATTGTATTCGGGTTTCGTTATCTTTCGTGAAAACTCTTATATATATTATATCTTAGTGGTATTATTAAATTACATTTTAACGCTGATATTTCATAAATAAAATTAAGCTAATTGTGCGGAAATCTGAGCGAGTGCTCAGTACATAATACGTTTGTTACCATAGGCCTAATTAAGTTTGTAATCCATTTATGAAATAGTGTACATGTATATCATAAATGTTTAAGAAACAGAACAGTAAATATTACATTCAAACATGAATTACAAAGTATACTAAACATTTAAGCACACACAATTTTTAATGAAACCATTTAAAAGAAATAGTGTAATCCTTCTATTGTGTTGCAAAGAAGATAAATATGAAATGGAAAAAAATAACTAAAATAGAGTAATCTTCTTCTAGTAAGAATGTGGTAAGTAAGGGAGTAGGGCTCATAGTTTTTTTTCGCAATCAAGGTGTGATGGTGTGATCATCTTCAGTCGATTATTTGAATGCCTGCAAATAAGCCATGAGATGCGTCTTTCTATTCTCGGTGCGTCGGTGTACCTGTCGAGAAGCCCTAACAGCTGACTACACGCCACCTGCCCCGTCGTCATAATTATTCGTTGCCGCCTTGTCTGTGCTTCACATTTGAATGAAAGGGGCGACAGAAGTAATTGCTGCGTTTATTCGCCTAGTCTTCGTCGGATTTGTTGCGATAACGCCGGCAGACACGAGTGCCGATTTATTAAACGCCTATAAGAAACATTGCGCGACTTCCTGAAGTCAGGTAATTAATGACAATCCCCGTTTTAAATTGTCATTTTTGTCGGGAAATTCTCTCCTTATGTCGGGGAAAGTCGGGAAAAAGTCGGGAATTTCATATTGAAAATATGGTAGACACCATGGGACATGCTTTCTGGACCTGCCTTGATGAGTACGGCCAGCTCTGGAGAGGGGAGGAGTGCTGCTTCTGCAGCTGGGACATTTGCTGCTGCATCCACCTTACCAGTGTCTAACATCACGACGTCGTTGATGACTCCAAGGAGAAGAGCCACCGCCGAACTAAGGAAGAGGCTCCTGAGCAGTTCTTCAGAGTACGACACATCTGGGAACGATTCCACCAGGAGGAAGGTGAAGAAGAGGAGCGACGACGTTTCGGAGATGACTGTGAGGACCGGGGACAACTTGTTACCATCCAAAAGTAAAGCTACTGGGGGTAAAGTGGAAATGCGTACTGGGCTCGAAAAATGGATGGCACATACAGAAAGTTTATAAAGGAAAATACACCAGATACAAGTCTTACCTTAATAGCGAAGTCTAGATATCTGAAATGTTCCTTGACAGGTTATTGGATAAATACAATTAATGTACACATTTATAACAATAACTTTAGTTTATTTAAAAAAATTTATATGCATGTTGGAGGACATGTTGGATGAGGCAGACCTTGTCCTCCTGAACGACCCACATCAGAGTGCCACGTACTCTTCAACCAGAAGCGAGTCGTGGATAGACGTCTCATTGGCATCCATGGGAGCAAGCAGGTGGTGTAGCGACTGGAAAGTGAGTGACGCGGATATCAGCGACCATCGTCTGATCACCTGGAGAGTCCTTGCGGGTGCTTCTCGTGATGGAGGAGTTTCCGAGAGAGACTCAGTTGGAGGAGGGCGGATTGGGACTTGTTTGTTGCCGAGATGGAGAGGCTGACGGAGATGAGGAGGACTACTCGTGACGTGGAGATGGGTCCGCAGGAGAGGCTGTCTTACCTGATGGAGGACATGAAGTCGGCCGCTCGTGTTGCAGTTCCGACCAGAGCGAGAGGAGTTGTCGCCCCGTCAGGTGGTGGAGTCCGGAGCTGGCTAGGGCCAGGGCTTCCGTTTCTGGAGCGCGAAGGAGGTACCAGCGAGAGCTTCGGAGGAGGGGAGTCCAGGATGTGGTCGTTGGAAGACTGAGGGAGTCCTTTCGTCTGCTGAGCCTGGACTTGGGGCGCCTGGTCAGGTTGGCCAAGAGAGTGAGCTGGAGAACATTTTCAAGGCAGCTGTCACCTTGTTGCGGGACCTGGGCGATTGACGGAGGACTGATCCATCATCCCACCACTCACATTACATCATCTCATAACTCATATCAACTCATAACTCATATCAACATCACACGAAGAACCACCGAGGAGTAGGATACGAGCGGAAAACCTAAATTGCGAGCACCGTCATTTGATGGGCCAATAAGGCCCCGGTAAATGGCTAGTCTACAAGTGAAACACTTAATGAAAAAAAAAATGTCCCTAGTAAACTTTCTAGATAGTAGATAAAACGAAGCGTTGCGATTTACAAAGAAGAAATTCAAGCAAGCGCCCGTGAACGGCGGGAGTAACTGTGACTCTCTCGAAGTGGACAGAAGCAAGCTGACAGAAAGTGGACGAGAAGGGAATGAGAGTGATGAGGAACCACCAGAGGTGGAAAACATGATAGTAGCGGATGAAGAGATAGTGGAGACAAATAGAGGGGTGAAAAGGAGGAAAACGGATGAAGAGGACCAGGAGGAAAGGATTGAATACGAGGACCAGCTGACTAAGATGGAGGAAGTGATATTAGAGGAGGTAAGAAAAAAAGGATGTCAGTGGCAAGTGTAGGGGAGATAAGAAGTGCGATTAGGAGTCTGAGAAAACTAGATGAGAGAAGAGCTATGCAATTGGAGTATTTGAAGGGGAAAAATGATGGTCTGAAGGAGGGGTTAGATGAAGTGAAAGGAATGATGGTGGAAATGAAGAAGTAAATCAGGAAAATAAAGGAGGGAGGGAGAAAAGGTGTGGATGCGGATATGATGAAGGAGATGAGGGAAATGTTTAGGAGATCTGAGAGGTCAGGTGAAGGGAAGTGGGAGACGAGAGAGGAAGTGGTCAGGAAAGGTGGTAGCTATGCTGATAAGGTGAGAATAAGTCAGGCTGGCATACAGATGGAGGCGAAGAAAAGTAGGGAGGTTTTTATAATAAATCAGGAAAGTGAGGAGGGTGAGGAGAAGAAATCAATGGAAGAAGTAAGGAAGATAGTTAAAAAGGCAATAGATCGAGGGAAGACGGGCATCAGGATAAACTTTATACGGGACACGAAGGATGGAGGAGTATTAGTGGAAGCAGCGGACAGGGCCTCAGCGGAGAAAATAAGTGAAGAGGGACAATGGAAACAGGTAAAGATGAGGGTGGATGTTCCGAGGAGAAAGAGGCCAAAGATGATCATACATGATTTACCTAGAGAGACAGAGATGAAGGATGAAGAGGTATTTGCATGTATTTATAAGCAAAATGAACTGTCAGAGATAATAGCAGAGGAGGATTTTAAAAAAGAGTTATTGATGAAATTTAAGACTGGAAGAAGGGAAAACAGAAAGGTGAATTGGGTAGTGGAGGTGTCGCCGAGGGTGAGAAAGCACATAATGGAGAGAGGAAGGGTATATGTAGAGTATTACAGATGTAATACAAATGACTATGTAAATGTGACAAGATGCTTTAAATGCCAAGATTATGGGCATATTGGCAGTAAGTGTAGAGAGAAGGAGCCTAGTTGTGGGCACTGTGGGAAGAGAGGCCATGAATACAAAGATTGCAAAGATAAGGAACTGGAAGCAAGATGTGCAAATTGTAAAAGAGCGAATAAGGAGGACAATCATGATGTCATGAGCAGTGACTGTATGGTGAAAAAGCTGAAATTAAAGGAGGAAGTGACAAGAACTGATTATGAATGTTGAAGGGAGACAGTTGAGTGAAGAGGAGGGAAATCTAGGGGTAGGGAGGCACGAAAACAGTAGGGAGAAAGATGGCTATGGGATACCATACGAGGCAGGTCTGTGTAAAATTTGTAATAGATGGATGGAGAGGCCAGCCATTGTGAGGAAGCATTATCGTGATGACCACAGGGATGAGGAATGTTGGTTTAAATGTGGAAAATGCAATAAGGTATTCAGAAAATATCACGGTGCGATATGCCACTATGGAAAATGCAAAGGTGTGGAGGTAGAGCAGAAGGAAGAATGTGAACAATGTGGAAGAAGGTTTGTGGAAGAAATCGAAGAGAAGTGTGGCGATGCACATGATGCACGCCCACAGGGGGGAGACACAGAGGAAGAGGGAGGAGCGAAGAGAGAAAGGGAAGAGATTTGGGACAGGGAAGTGGAATACGGAGGAGATAGATGTGTTAATAGAGATATACAGGAGAAGGAGTATTAATGGGAGATATTCAAAGGAAGTCAAGGATAAATTAAAGGATAAAACAATGAAAGAGATTAGAGATAAAGTTAAAGAATTGAAGGATAGAGGAATGCTCGGTGGAAGAAGGATGGAAGGAATGATGGAAGAAGGTGACGGAAGTGAAGAGGTGGAGGAGGAGGAGAGGGAAGAAGGAGTAGGAGACTCAGAAAAGGAGATCGTAGAACAGATGATGATAACAGAACGAAGATTGGAGGGGTTTGTTTCGTATAAAAGCATTGGAGATGGAACAGAAGTCTGAATTAGGGAAGGAGATGGCGGATAGATGGAGAAAGAGGGAGATTAACGAAGGAGATATGGAGGAGTTCCTCGAAAAGATTATAAAGAAGATGGAAGAGGGGAAGGAAATAGGGAAAGAGAGGATCAGGGGAAGTGGAAGAGGAAAAAAGAGAGTTGGAGAAAAAGTTAGGAGATACGCTAACACACAGGAAATGTATAAGAAATGGAAGCTGGCGGCAAAAATTAGACTTAAACAAATGGAGGGCCTAGCAAGGAATGTGGTGACCGCAAAACCAGACGGAGAGGAAGTGGAGAAGCATTTTAAAAGTATGTGGGGGGAGGAGTTCAAAGAGAAGGAGGGAGAGGAACTAAGGATTGGAGAGGTACAGGAGAAGGATGTACAAGGGATAACACGTAGAGAAATAAAGAATGCGATAAAGAAAATGAAACCAAAGGGTGCGCCGGGACCAGATGGGAAAAGAAAGAAGGACGTGGAAAGGATAGAAGATGTAGAAGGAGTTTTAGGCTTATTGTATAACATGCTTATGAGTACAGGGTACTACCCTCAGAGATGGAAGAGTAACAGAACGCTGCTAATCCCAAAAGGAGAGGAAGGATTGGAAAATGTGAATAATTGGAGGCCTCTGACGATAGGACAAGTACTGGGGAGAATATACAGCAAATGTATTGAGAAAAGGCTGAGGAGATATATAACACTATTAGGAAGACAAAAAGGATTTACGGAGGGGAATGGGTGCTTTACTAATACGTATCTCCTAGAAGAAATAATAAGAGAGGAGAAGAAAAGCAATTTAGTAGCTGTACAAGTGGATCTGGCCAAGGCTTTCGACAGTGTTTCTCATAGGGCAATGGAGGAAGACTTGGCCAGACAAGGAGTCCCGGCGGCCCTGATGGGAGTAGTTAAAAATATGTATGCTGGGAGCAAAACGGTAATAGAGGAATATGATATTGAGGTGGAAATCAAACGAGGGGTTAAACAGGGAGATGCGCTGTCCCCACTACTGTTTAATGCAGCATTGGATCAAATGATAAGGAATATTGAGGATGAGAGAGTTGGAATGAAAATTGGGGTAGAAAGAATAAGCTGTCTGGCATTTGCGGATGACATGTTCCTGCTGGCGGATGGTATGAGGAAGATAACTCAGAGAATGGAGGAATTTCTGGTCTGGGTAGAAGAGGAATGAAGGTGAACTGTGGGAAATGTGGTGTATTGGGAGTGAGGAAGGAAGGCAAATCTTGGATAAAATGGAAGCCGAAAATTACAATAAATGAAGAAGTGATTAGAAATTATGAATTGGATGAGGAATTTAAATACTTATGTATAATATATACGGTTGAGAAAGGCATGGGGAATAGGTGTAACATTAGGAAAATTGTGGAAGCATGCAAGAGAGTAGAGAGGTTATGCCTAAAACCTACCCAGAAGTTGGAGATGATCTGCAAATTCCTCATACCAGCCATGCAGTACAGTTTGACAACAGAAGGACCAGGGAAAACGTATCTGAGAGAGCTTGACATGGAGTTAAAGCAAATTGTGAAGAGGATTTTTTCACCTGCATAGGTCAATCACTGATGGAATCATATATACGAAGAAAAGTGAGGGAGGACTAGGTGTACCACGGCTGGAGAAGGTAATAATGGCTGCAAATTTGAAAGGATTAAAAATGGTGGAGGAGGAAGATGAATTTTTGAAGGAGATAGTGGAAAAAACTGGTTATAAATTAAGAATGGATGAAATAGGACGGAAAATGGGAATACGGGGAGGAGTTGATAAGAAAGCAGTGGATAAGTGGACGAGGGACTCACAGAAGGAAGACAGGAGGAAATGGGAGAAGCAGGGAAGCCAGGGACAAGGAGTGTGCACCTTCAAATCGAAAATATGTAACGAGAGTATGGCGAGGGAGGGATACCTAGAGGAAGGAGAATTGATAGATCTGATAAAGCTCAGAACGAATACCTTTGGAGTAAGAGCAGCGTTGGCAAGGAATAAAGATGAAGAAATGGGGGTGGAATGTAGGAGATGTGGCATAAAAGTTGAAACGATAGGTCACGTAATAGGGGAATGTGGATTTGGCAAGGGGGCAAGGATAAAAAGGCATGATGATTTAGTGAACATGGTGGAGGAAAAACAAGGGGATGAAGTCATAGTGGAAAAAGAGGAGAGCTTCCAGCTGGAGGACGGAAGGCGGCTAAAACCAGATCTGGTCGTGGTAACACCGGGGATGGCCTTTATCTGCGACGTCACAGTCCGGTTTGAGGGGATCACCACCCTGCAGGAAGGATTCCGAGAGAAAGTTAATAAATATAGACCGTTGATGGAGTTAGTTAGTCAGAAATTTGGGAGAGAGAGGGTGGAGGTCCTGCCTCTGGTATTTGGAGCAAGAGGAGGCATCATAAACGGAATTATTAAAAATTTAGAGAGAGTAGGATGTGCAGATAAAGGGACCATCAAGGCAATGATACATAAAGTGATTAAGTCTTCTATATACATCGCTAGAAGCCATATAGAATATTAGACGAAGTGATGACCATGCAGGGAAAAAAGGAGAGATATATATATTTATTTATTTGGATGTTTGTGGATTGTTTGAAATATTTATTGATTGTATATATAGAGGAAAGTTATGGAGTGTTTTGAAGGAAAAGATATATATATATATATATATATATATATATTTATTGTCTTGTGTATTGTTATATTTATTGATGAGAGTTATATGGAGTGTTATGAAGAGAAGAGGAGATATATATTTATTTATTAATTTATTGTTGTATATATGGATGGAGATTTTATTGAATGTTAAAAATGGAAGGAGAGATATATATATTTATTGTTATACGTGTTGAGGAGGAGTTGTTATTAGATGGTGGTGAGTGGAGAGTTTATTATTGTTACATTTTGAATATTTATGGTTAAATGGAGGAGATATATATATTAATTGAGATGAGAGAGATATATTTAGGAGATACAGATGTGGAGAATCCTTAGGGAACGCCAACCAGTGGCGGAAGAAATAACACTGGTACCTCGGGGTCAGGATGCCCACCAGGTGACCATCTGCCTGGGCCTGACACTGGTTGTGGAGCTTCGAGGGGGCAGTGGTTGCAAGTGCAGTGGAGATAGGACAGTGGTAGAGGATGCGGTCACTAATCGGTAGGAGGTAGGAGAGAGTCATCATTTAACCCACCTGGTTACAGGGAATACCTTGGGAGTAAAATTTTTCAATGCTACCCAATATGGGGAATGATGTGCATGATGTATATCGAGGCATAGCCAAATGCCTCGTCATCCAATTGGTGACGCGCCCGGACGGATTAACGAGATTCCCGCTGTCCCTATAAAAGTAGTGGTAGAAATGATAAGGGAAGGGTGGGAAGTAGTTAAGGGATGGGTAGTCAGGCTTTATAATGGGTGTTTAAGGTTTGGGGTTTTTCCAGTAAGGTGGAAGAGGGGGGTTTTTAGGGAAGGTAATGACTTAAGGGTGAGGATAAGGATAGGGGTTTAGCAAAATCATATAGGCCCATTTGTTTGTTGTCTGTCTTGGAGAAAATCTTTGAAAGGGTGATAGTGGGAAGGTTAGAAGGGGTTTTCTATGGGGGAATTTCAGAGCTTCAGCATGGGAGTGTGAATGGGAACTTGGTGCGATTTGGGTTGGTCCAGAGCGATTTGTGTGTATGTGGGATGGTGGAGACGATGGGACATTTGGTGTTTGAGTGTAGGAGGTGGATGAATGAGAGAGGTGTGTGTGAGAGGGCATTAAGGGAGGTGGGTTTGGGCATGAATCGGGCTGATCTAATTAGTAGGGAGGGTTTTAGGTTACTAAGGGAATTTTTGGTGAGTGTGTTGAGTGTAAGAGAACTTGAGTGAGAATGTGAGATTAGATAACGGATATTTGGTGTGTGAGTGGGAGAGTGAATGTGCTGATATGGTTGAATGAATGGGTGTCTATCTCGGAGTGGGTTGCGGAAAACCAGGGAACCTGGAACGTGTTGCCAAGTCCCCGGTTTCACATGAAGGAGGACCAAAGCCGAAGTCACCATCCCAGGATGGTGGCGGGCCGGAGACCAGTCAAGGCCTTATCATATACTGGTACCATGGGAGTGAGTATTAAGCCCCTGGATTTGCCCCTCAGGCAAATCCAGTACTCACAATTGAGGTTGGACTCGTGGGGGTAGTGTCACTGCAGATAGTAGATATTATTCCCTCCCCCCTTATCTAGAGAGAGAGTCAGTGGTGTACCAGTTGGTCTAGGGACACAGGCTCTCAATCTTATGCTTTTGCATATTATTATTATTAAATTCTCTTATTCATGTCCCTATAAAAGTCCCTATAAGAGTGCGAGGGGGAGAGTGTGTGAGGTCAGGAGGAAAATTAAAGTAGAAAGGGATGAGGATATAAAACAGGGGTTGGTAAGGGAGATTAGAGCTAGGAGAAGGGGTTACAGGGAGTTAATGAAAGAGAAAAAGAGGCTAAGCTGGGAGAGTATGGTTGAGGAAGAGATGAGAAGGGATGAATGGAGTCTACCCTATAAGGTTGCTGTGGGGAAAGTGAATGTGAGAGAGGCTGCGTGTGCTGTGGGAGGTGAGAATGTGGTAACGTGGGAAGAGGCTGGGAAAGTGTTGCTGAATGAACTGGTTGTGGATGATGAGTATGAATCAGAGAATGATGAGCATGCAAGGATAAGGGAAGCGGTTTCAGAACAGGTGGGAGGGATTGGTCACGTAAGGGTAAATGAGGGGGAGATATGGGCAATAGTAAAAAGGTTGAAGAGGGGTAAGGCACCAGGGGATAGTGGTACAAATGATAAGGGAAGGTTGGGGAGTAGTTAAGGGATGGTTAGTTAGGCTTTATAATGGGTGTTTAAGGTTTGGGGTTTTTCCGGAAAGGTGGAAGAGGGGGGTTATTAGGGAAGGTAATGACTTAAGGGTGAGGATAAGGATAGGGGTTTAGCAAAATCATATAGGCCCATTTGTTTGTTGTCTGTCTTGGGGAAAATCTTTGAAAGGGTGATAGTGGGAAGGTTAGAAGGGGTTTTTTATGGGGGAATTTAAGAGCATCAGCATAGGTATATGAAGGGTAGGTCAACGGAGGGGGCTTTAGTTCAATTCAGGGATACGATAAGGGAGATGTGGAGTAAATACGTAATGGGAATTTTTAAGGCCATGACAGGGGTATTTGATAGAGTATGGTGGCCAGAGGTTTTGTTTAGGTTAAGGGAACAGGGAGTTCAAGGGGATTTGTATAGGGTCTTGGCAGACTACTTAAGGGGGAGGTGGGTGGAAATGAGGGAGGGATCTTGGGTAGTAGGTTTTAAATTCCTCAGTTCCAATCCGGTCGTCCCCTGGACCTGATGGCATATCTCCGCGACTGTGGGGGGCCGTCCCAACATCTGTTAAGGCCCTTCTCTTCAATATTGTTATGATTGTTGGTGGTTTTCCTCCATCATTGCTTGCTAGTCGCACTATCTTCATTCCGAAGAAGGGTGGCTGCAGTAATGACCTGGCTGGTTTCAGGCACAATAGTATCACTTCGGTGATAGTGAGACACATGCACAGAATCTTGTCATTGCGTCTTCGTGATGCCCGGGTCGTGGATCTAAGACAGCGCTGCTTCGATGACGGCTACGCTAAAAATGTTGCAGTTTTAGCAGCGGCACTGCACGAAGCTAAACTTAATAAGCGTGAGATCCACGTTGCAACACTGGATGTTGCGAAGGCCTTTGACTCTGTGAGCCACGAAGCTATTGACTCTGTCTTAGTGGAGTTGGGTGTCCCTGATGGGTTTCGAGATTATGTGAGCCTCTTATACGCCAACATTACGACTCTATTGGAGGTACATGGTAGTAAGTCTGATCCACTTCCGGTAAGGCGTGGTGTACGTCAAGGTGATCCGCTTTCCTCCATTTTATTTTGCCTGATTGTTGATCGGATTTTGCGTGCTTTGCCAGTTGATGTGGGTTTCAGTATGGGCGATCAGCGTGTTGGCTCTCTTGCCTTCGCTGACGACCTGCTGTTGTTTGCCTCCTCAAGGTGGGGTATGCGGTCTGCTCTTCAGTCGGCCGAGGAAGCGGCCCTAGCTGTTGGGTTGTCATTTAATCTGGGCAAGTGTGCCGCATTATACATTGTTCCTAGTGGTAAGCTTAAGAAGTCGAAAGTACTCTCCTCACCGCAATTTCGGTTGCAAGAGGGGCCCATTAGGCAGTTGGTAGCAACTGCTGAGTGGCGCTAATTCGGAGTCGACTTCCAAGCTGAAGTTATACCAAAATTTAAAGGGGACGTGCGGCTTTATCTTAACCGGCTTGGAAGGGCACCCTTAAAACCTCAGCAACGGCTGAAAATATTGAGATGTTTCTTGCTTCCTCGTCTTTACCATGGATTCGTTCTTGGTAAGGTCACTAAGGGAAAATTGAAAGCACTTGATATTGAGGTCAGAAACGCAATCCGGAGGTAGCTCAGACTTCCTGCTGATGTAGCAGTCAGCTTCTTTCATGCGTGTGTTAGAGACGGTGGGCTCGGAATTCCTTCTTTGGCTACCACCGTTCCAGGTTTGCTTTATGATAGACTTAAAACCTTGGAATGGAGTAGTTCGCCTGTTGTGAGGGCAGTATCAAGATCAGCTTAGGTTCTCGGTCGACTTCAGTGGGCCAAGAAATTACTTTCCACCCATAGCGATGTGCCCTTAACGTCTAGTAACAGGCGAGCGAAGTGGTGGTCTGCTGGTTTGTATCAAAGCGTGGATGGCAGAGAACTAGTTGAGTGCGGAAAGACAAACCTGTCAACCAGTTGGGTTGATTCCGCAACTACCGAAATCACGATTCCGGGCCACGATTTCATCCAGTACACTCATGTCCGTATCAACTGCCTCCCGCCTCGGATCCGTACCTCTCGTGATGTGCGAAGGACGGGTCTCGACGTCAATTGTAGAGCTGGTTTCGGTGTTACCGGAACTGCAGCACATGTTATCCAGTCTTGTCACCGCACTCATGGTGGTCGTGTTAGGCGCCACAATGCGGTGTCCAAGACGTTGGCTACAGCTCTCAGACAACGAGGGTTCCGGGTTGAGGAGAAGCCGCTCTTTGAAACGGACGAGGGTAGAAGGAAACCAGACTTGGTGGCGTGTAGAGAGGACAAAGACTTCGTGGTTGACACTCAAATAGTCTCCGGCGCAACTTCATTGGACGATGCACACGAGAGGAAGTTGGCTACTATGCGAACAATGGTTCCCTTGTTCGTAAGCTTGGGGAACGCTTTCAAGTTCCTCCAACGTCCATTTTGTTCTCGTCGTGTACTCTCTCTTGGAGGGGCGTTTGGTCATGTGAATCTGCCAAATCCCTTTTGGATCTTGGCTTAACGAAAGGTCTGCTGTGGGGAATCACTACGCGTGTTCTCCAAGGTAGTCACACCAATTGGACGGCCTGGAATCGAATGACAACTATGTCCGCGCGAGTTGCATTTAACAACGAACATCGTCCCATCTCTACCAAGAGTCGGAGTAGGCTGAGGACCAGTGTTGGTTTTTGTCTCGGGCTACCCGTCCCACTTCTATTTTTCTTCTTCTCTTCCTCCCCTCTTTCCTGTGTCTTCCTGTTCTTGTCCTGGCGTGTTTTGTTGTACAGTACCCATCCAACAAAGCGGTCACCCATCCAAAACCGTGCCGCGACCAATTTTGCGTGACTTTTCTGCAGGATGATCATAGATTTATTTTTGGAAAATGTTTTTAGGAAGGCCTTTACCCTACCGATGACCACAATTTATTCTCGGGAAATGTTTTCGGAACGGCCTTTACCCGACCGATGACCACAATTATTTTTATCTCGGGAGATGTTTTTCGAACGGCCAATTTCTGGTCATCGGTGGCTTTGAACCCGCGCCCGTGAACGGCGGGAGTAACTGTGCCTCTCTCGAGGTAGCCAAAAGCCTCGTCCACCAATTGGGGACGCGCGCGGACCGATTGCCGAGATTCCCGCAGTCCCTAACTTCAGGGCTTCGACCCTTACAGTTTTACCGTGCCTTTTTGTGATTTTTCACTGTGATTATTGCTTTATAAAACTGTAAAAAGAGATTAATTTTGAAATCTGTTCTTATTCTGTTGCAGGTTATAGAGAGACAGGTCGAAGCTACCCTTCCATCCAACCCCACCCGTAAGGGTGAGGTGCGTCTCTCTTTTGTAATTGATCTGCGACTGTAAGGGAGGTGCAGGCTCCACAAGCCGAAGCCTGGGCAACGCCGTTACACCCGCGGCGGCAGATAGCACCTCTTTGGGGACAGCGTACTCGCCCGACCCAGTAAGTAAATCCTCGTAAGAGGACTGGGAATATATTTTGCTGGCAAATTTCTAATTTCGATTGTGTATAACAAGATCTAGACCTTTCGTTTTGCTGGAAAAGTATATAGGCTTTTTATAATAATAGTTTTAGACCTTAACCTGATTGTTTTATTGCTTGACTAGAGTCGGTGTATCTAGAGCTTCTTTCCCGGATTTTTCTGGTGGGGAGCCTTAGTACCTGGCTGGTTTTCTTTTTAGTTTAGTTAGTTATATTAGTAATTATTATATATTCTTTTATTATTCGTCTGGGACAGCATGACCGGCAGGACGGCCAGGTCTCCTCCTATGGGGGGACCAGCTAAGATTGACCCGCCAAAAAGGGGCTCTTTTGGGGAGAAGAGCACTTCTGCTCCAAAGGGGAATTGTAGGCCCAATCTGCAGCCCTACTGGAGCAATTCCAGCTCAAGGAGAGAGAGAGGAAGAGGAACCTCAGCACCAGCTCTGGCGACGACGAGGTTTCTGGATTCGCTCGTGGGGGACTCTAATGGGGAAGATTTACCCGAGGAAAAACTGTCGCCAGAGGACATTGTGAGCGATGTCTCTGGTGTACTCTTTGACCTTATAAACGGGTGCAAGCTCTCTAAAATTATGGCGGGGAAAATTTATAAGCAGTTCTGCCGGCTGATTGATGTTGTCAATGCAAGGAATGGGGACGTAGCTGAGCTGCGGGGTCAGCTTAAGGAGGCCGCAAGGTGATGTTGCCAGGCAGCAGGTACCGGAGGTGTTAAAAACCGGAGGTTGCGGAATCTGTTAAAACCAGGGTTCCTGTGGTCACCCGCGTGGGGGTAAAACCTACGCCGTACCCTGAAAAAGTGATTTTCAGGGGTAAGGCGGGAGACACTGGAGTTAAGGGGAAACTCGAAGGTGTACTTGACCCGGCTATAGATGGGTTAAAGATCAGGCATGTTTTAGATCAGGCCAGAATGAGGTAGCTGTGTTTCTTGAGGACGAATCCTCTAAGAAAAAACTCCTAGAGAGCAAGGTGCTCACAGACAGTGGTTTGACTGTCGAGGAGAACAAGGGTCGTCGCCCAAGAATGATTCTCTACGGTGTTGATAGAGATATAGACCAGGAGACCCTCGAGAGTGGAATCCGTAGGCATAACTTCCCGGAGGTTCCGGTAGATGAGTTTAAACGAAAGTTTAAACTCAGCTTTAAGACAGGCCGGAGGGATGCGGCTGATGTGAACTGGGTTGTAGAGGTGGACCCAGAGATCAGGCATCACCTCAGAAGAGAGGGGCGGCACTTCATTGGCTGGCGTGCAGTAAGAGTTGCGGATTTCATCTCGGTCACGAGGTGTTTCAGGTGCCAACAACTTGGCCATGTAGCTGCGCATTGCAAATCCGTTGGCGAGGTTTGCCGTCACTGTGGGGTGACCGGTCATAGGCATAAGGAATGCCCAAAGGCGAACGATCCTCCGATCTGTGTTAGCTGTAAGGCTAACAAGCTTGAGCATAAACATCACGGTTCTGACAGGGTTTGCCAGTCCTACAAGAAGGCGCTTGAGGCGGTTGTTAAAAGGACGGACTATGGCGGTTAATTCCGCCGCCATGATGATTGGCCAGATCAACCTTGGTAGGGGTGCTCGTGCGGCTGACTACATGAGGAGGGTGGCTGAGGAGAGAGGCCTGGATCTTATCCTAGTTCAGGAGCCTTATGTTGTGGCGTCACACGTGCGAGGTTTCAACAGTAAAGCACGGATCGTCAGCGGTGGTGGTGATGAAGTTTGGGCTGCTGCGATCATTCTTAACGATAACTTGGACGTCACAATTCTCACTCAGTTCTGCTCGAGTCATGTGGTTGCCTTTGAGCTGTGTGCTGTTGGGGGGCACAAGGTTATATTGGTGTCTGCCTATTGTCAGTACTCTAAGCCATTAGACGAATACGTTGAGGCCTTAGAGGACATTGTCAGGAGCAATCCTGGCAAAGACATTGTCATGTGCATAGACACAAACTCGAGGTCTCTGGTTTGGCATGGCGAGGATACTGACGATAGAGGTGAGGTTTTTGAGGAGCTTTTTGCTGGGTTAGATCTGGAGGTCATGAACGTGGCGGGCCAGCCTTGCACGTTTTATAATGGCAGGGCTGAGTCGAATATAGACATCACGGTGGTTACCGGTGGCGCGTCCTCGAAGTTGCATAATTGGTTGGTTAACGAGGATCTGTCACTCAGCGACCATCGGTTAATCACTTTCGAGTGGAAGCCGTCTGGTCCTGTAACGACTGCCCAGGTTGAAGCGTCTATTTCTCGAAATTGGAGAAAGGCAGACTGGGAGGCCCTGTTTTCCAGTGCTGCTGAATGGCAGAATACCCTTGATGGTAAGGACGGGGGTACACGTCATGTTGCGAACTCTGGCAGCCTTTAAGAGGGACATAATCCGTGGCGTTCCGGTAAGAAGAGTGAGTTGGATAAGCGAAAGCTTCAGTACTGCATTAGACAAAAGTCTAAACAATAATAATAATAATAATAATAATGTCCCTAGTAAAGTACCAATTGCGTTTGTTTGTATTTTATTTGAGCTTGCTTGTTAAAAATGTAGATTCCTGCTCGGGTCGAGTTGTGAAATTAATTTCGCGTGCCTCTAACTTCGGTTAGACTTGGCAAGATAAAAGTTAGGGAGTAAAGTGATATTGATCACTGACTGTGGTTGCCTACCTCCCCGTGGTGAAGCCGGGCAACGTTTCAGTGTTCTGCTGAAGCGGCTGAAAGGCGTAAAAACAGGTAGATAGGGCAGGTAGTTTGGGGGGAGTGTGTTTGTTGTTGTTTTTGTTGTAGATAAGGTCTCTGCAGCATGAGCGACAGTGATAAGGCTTCTGGTAGGGCGTCGGAGTTTTCGGGCTCGCAGTTGACTCCTCGATCTACTCCAGTTGAGCAGATCGAGAGA
>JAGFPH010011979.1:0-32208 GCA_018207615.1 Philaenus spumarius | reverse complement strand
ATACAATTCCTATACCATGTATTGAGTTTGCAAGACAGACTGGATGTACAGTATCGGCAACTAAAGCGAGTTACGTTTATGTTATCAACCCCAAAACTATGAATTAATTGTGACTTAGAGTATTTTGGTATATTGTTAAAGTCACAATTAATTCATAGTTTTGGGGTTGATATTATAAACGTAACTCGCTTTAGTTGCCGATACTGTACATCAAAAACAGAGTATTTTGGTATATTGTTAGTTTTTCTCACTCAGTATGCTGTCTTCAATAGGTCCTGGTCCATCCTTTACTTGATTCGTGGTAATTCTTCCGGACGTTCCAACGTTCCAAACTTTGATCTGCGTAGAGATCCCTGCGACGCTAACTCGCCCCGCAATATCGGATTCTCCCGGCATCTCGTTCCACACAAAACCGGCCGAACTCGCAGCTTGTCAGCTCACTGGTCACACGACTGCTACTCCACTCTGGCCAAGATTCTAGTTTGGGATTATCCTTAGGGTTGTTGCGATATCGGGAAGTTTCCGATATTTGATAGTGATATAGATACCAAACTCTAATATCGATATTACAATATTATCGAAACAAATAATCGATATCGGCTATATCAAATGATATCGATATTTTTTTAAATATGTAAAATATAACATTATGGTAGGCCTAATTGTTTACTTTACTTACATATAACCATAGATTATGATTTATTTTGCTTGTATTCTGAAACTACAAGTCACACTAACTCTAAAAACTCAATAATTTTCGAGGGAATCAAATATTGTAGAAATTAGGAAAAAACAAAACTCTAAACAATACAGTTTAAGTTCAGAAATATTGGTAAATTGTTTACTTACGTTTGGCCAGAGGTAATGTTAAATTTTGCTTATATTCTGAAACTGTCAAACTCAAATACTAGCGGGATATAAGACTATTTTCAATACGATAAATTAATTACTTTATGTTGTAGACAGTCGGTGTCTCTATGATCAAGCGTGTTTTAAGTTCTTATTAAGGTAGGTTAAATACAAACATAGATTTGTTTAGAAACTAAAAAAACATTCTGTGATTCAGTAAGTGCCTTGTGTTTTTATTTTTAGGAGTTGCAATTTTGTTGTAGAAGAACGTAATTGAGTATAGACAATAAATATCGAAATCCGATATTGCGATAATATCGAATATCTAATATCGATATAATATCTAAAATATCGAAACAAAATCGATCCCTAATTATCCTATATAACCCGTCTAACTTCCTGTTGACATCTAAAACAATACAATCGCTACTTCTGTAGCAGTTGTTTTGTTCCGCGTTGCACGACCTCTTACGCAACCGAGTTTACATTTTCATATCCATGTTATACTGCCTAGTCGATCTTGATGGTCAATAACTTTACATCAAATACACTAACTCTAATAATTAATATATCTAAACCTATCCAGACTAATTTTAACAGTAGTTACTGAGAATAAAAACAATAGTTTCACTCAACAACTTACTACAGTAAACATTTTTCAAAATAAACGGTACCAGATAACTGCCACATACTTTCTCCCAGTTGAAACTTTATACCTTCCCAAGAGTATCATAGGAGATGGTTATTTAGAATTGCAAAAGTAGGAAAATGTTACCATGGAAAATTTTAGGAGCATTTAACACACATCCATATTATATTATTTTACTAGCTAGCCCGATCCAGCTTTGCACTGATAAGAAAAATCAAAGTTAAATGTATATTAACAAAAAATATATTTATCAATAAATATAAATTACACTATGTATTTCTTAAGGGGAGTTTAAGTAACTTTCACCCCCCCTAACCTCCCCTAAAATTTCGATTCTTTTAAAATCCTTTCTTAGCGAGCACCTAGGGCCCTAAAGGAAGCTACATACCAAATTTCATTCCAATCCGTTCGGTCGTTTAGGAGAAATCATGATTTAGTAACTTTCACCGCCAAACCCCCCCTAAAACTTCGAATTTTTTAAACACTTTCTTAGAGAGCACCTATGACCCTGGAGGAAGCTACATACCAAATTTCATTTCAATCCGTTCGGTGGTTTTGGAGAAATTGTTATTTAGTAACTTTAACCCCCCAAACCACCCTAACATTTCGAATTTTTTGAAACCTTTTTTTTATCAGCACCTACGGCACTAGAGGAAGCTACATAAAAAATTGTATTCCAATCCGTTCAGTAGTTTTAGAGAAATCGTGATTTAGTAACTTTGACCCCCAAACCTTCCTAAAATTTCGAATTATTTGAAAACCTTTCTTATTGAGCACCTATGGTCCTAGAGGAAGTTTCATACTAAATTTTATTCCAATACTGTACGTTCAGTAGTTTTAGAGAAATCGTTATTTACTAACTTTGTGCCCCAGAAACGCCCCCCCTCTAAAATTTCGAATTTTTTGAAAACCGTTCTTAGTGAGCACTTATGGCTCTAGAGGAAGCTACATACCAAATTTCGTTCTGATCCGTTCAGTAGTTTTTGAGAAATCGTGATCGGTGAGTCAGTGGATTTGGCTTTTATATATAATATAGATTATATTATTATTATTTAAACTATTTGATCGATTTCGAACAAATTTGCACCAAACATGTTAATAATGCACGAAAAAAGATTTTGAAAAACAACCCCCTTTTGGCTAAACACCCCCAAAAATCAGTTATTATTATTATTACCTAAACGAGAATTTTTAGAAAGATGCGTTTTTTGCATATTATGGTAGGGTACATTAAGGGCTACAAATAAACCAAATTTTATCAAAATCGTTACAGCCGTTTTTGAGAAATTTTGATTTTTCTCGTTTTTTTGCAATTTTTGGGGGGCAAAACCCCTTAAAAATCAAGAATTCGAAAAAATGCCTGGAGATATTCCAGAACTACACCTACATACTAAATTTCATCAAAATCGGACCGTTGTTATGGTCTCCAGCTCTTTACACATCCTTACAGACACACGGACAGACATCACCAAAAAAACACTTTTTTGGGTTCAGGGAGCACCAAAACAGATAATTGCACTAAACAATGTTTTTGGGTTCAGGGAGCACCAAACAGATAATTCCACTAAAAATTCAAATTTGAAAAAACAATACTTTCTCCATATACTACGTACAGGATGGATAAAGAAAAAAAGGCAATACAACTCTACATTTACCATATTTAATTGATTTACAAATTACTATTAACCGAGAACATTAACAATCAAGTGATGTACCGGTAGTTTATATTTCTCTAAATATTTTACGTATGCCTTCCACAATATTCCATACTGAAGGTTAAGTAAGAAGAAGACATATTTTCGCCAAAAGATATTAAAACACGTTTCTAAAAATCTCTTTAAATTTCTCTCCTGCTCTGCATTTAATGTTTTAACAAAGCCTCTTACCCAATTTCATTATAAAATGTTGTAAAGCAAAACAATAAGGTACCTAGAAAACCTTTCAAGAGATAATTGTGTATGTGTTTTCACAAAAGGACTAGTAAGTACTTTTGGTATTGTCTACCAAATATATTTTTGCATGACCTGAACTACATTTGCACGAATTACGAAAGAATTTAATTAAAATAATTACAATAGAAGTTAGTGTCAGTGAAAGATAGGCATTTTATTCAGACGTCAAAAGCATTTCATTCTGTTAAATTCCGCATTCCGTTAAAGATAAATTTCAATTACATTATACACCGAAGCGTCTGCATTTTGAAATTAAATTTGAGCCGTTTTCCTTGTTATACTTAGGCCTATTACTGTATCAACAGGGTGTCGTTGAATGAACTTAAACATTGGAACAAATGACGGAAAACTTTGTAATGAAAGAAAAACAGAATTGTTACCGAGCTAATATTTTCCTTCTATTCTCACGCTGCATAACACTAGCAGTATTATCTTTAGTCTTGACAATGAAGTTACGTGCAGACGTTGAAGATACTCGTGAAGTTATAGCTCGCGGTAAAAGTAAATGAGATAATGTATGATGGGAAACATATTATATTTAGTTTCGTTATTATTGATCCGTCTGTTTAAAACGTAACGTATAGAATGGATATTTCTGTACCGGGAAACTCGTACAATCTTTAATGGTTTCAATAGTTGAGATATATTTTTAGTAAATAAATGACTCAAACTTGAGTCATTACCTTTTACTTTCTCACTATACTATAGTATAGAGAAAGTAAAGTGATCGCAAAAAAAATCAATATTGAGATTTTTGTGGAAACATCCGTTTTGAGACCCCCTGATTCCAAAAAAGTTTTTTACAAAATGTCTGTCTGTATGTCAACAAAGCTAGAGCGAAAACTATTCGATCGATTTCAAACAAATTTGCACCGGACATGTCAAGTAGGCCTGAAAAACTTCATTTTTTTTATAAAAAAACGGCTTTAACGATTTTGATAAAATTTGGCTTATTTGTAGCCTTTATTGTACCCTACCATTTTCAAAAAATAGCATCTTTCTAAAAATTCTCGTTTAGCTAATAATAATAATAATAGATTTTTGGGGTTTTTTGGCCATAAATTGGGTTGTTTTTCAAAATTGTTCAAAACCTTTTTTCGTCCATCCATACAGGCCCAATTGACGTGTTTGGTACAAATTTGTTTGAAATCAATCGAATAGTTTTCTCTGTAGATAATAATGATAATATTTATTAGTTAATCTCCTATTTTAATAAATTACCTCTCCTACAATTATGAAGTCACTATGAATCTTTTTAATAATTTAAATATGTTTGAGAGAAAGTATGTGCCAGTTCCTGGTACCGTTTATTTAGATTGATATAGGTAAGAAAAAAGTGCACTGTTTGCACTTAATTTTGTTTAGCAGTTAAATTTACATATCGAATCATATATCTTAGTATTAATTCACTGAGACATTTTTGTACTCGCCTATTACATCGTTATATTTCAACCAATTAGTACCAGAGAAGTGTTATTTTAAATGTTCTACACTGTAAATTACAGAAATATCTAAAATTAATATTTTACAAGTATTAGTATTTTAAAAGTAACTAACATTCAAAAATTACGCCATTTTATTTAAATGGGATACATTTTTGTAGGGACTATTCCTTAGTTTGGTGAACTAAACATTTGAAGCCCAAACATTCCGATAATTTCCATAAATTTAAAATCATTTCCTACATTTGAGTTAGTTAAATATTACAAAATGTAAAGTCCTAAAAATTTCACATGTTATTTATACGGGGAAATTTATGTCTAGAAAGACGTTATTATTTTGAGAGAACAACTGCAACGTATGCTCAAAACATATTAGCATTGTATTTGAATAACCTAATAGAACTCCAATCCAATGCACTGTTTCAATAGATAATGCTGAAAATTCGGCGATAGTGGAGCAATTATGGGGAAACGAAGGAAGCGGTGCGTAACACCAATGCCATGAACGATTTCTCCCTGGCGCTACCCCGCGGCGCGATCGTGCAATATTTTCCCGACAACCTTATTTTCGCCACACAGCCGCCGTATGCATGCATGATCTATTTTATTATTTATTTTTTTTTTATTATTTATGTTTAGGCGATGATAACCACCCAGGTTTTTCGCCTTTAAACCCAAAAAAAAAAAAAATTATTATTTATGCTCTATGATTTTAGTAAGCACAATTTAAAGGTTAAATCTTCCCATGCTCAGCAAATATGTTAAATGTGTCATTTTATTATCTTAAATGTGTTAAACAATACAAATTGCCTTCTAACCGTTATGGTGAATTCTTTAGTCATTTTGTATTTACAATCAACAGCTGATTTATTATTAGTGTAATCTCACTACCTGTTTTTAGTAATCAGACAGCTGACTAAGGTTTCAACTTATTTTCGATACAGTAAACAATGAATGTAACCCTTATGAAGTAATTATTAAACTTGTATAGGTTTGTTCGTTTTTGAATTTTTTAATTTTGTTCAGTAATATTTCAAAAGTATTTATTAACTTTATTGTGTGATAATACTCTCATATAAATAACAACTCGATACAGTTTGGCTTATATAAACCCTTAGTTGAACGTTCAAAAGTCGCTTCTGTAGTGAAGCAAGACTGTAGTACGGTTAGTTTCTCTAAACTTTTCACACTAGTATAATAAACTACAATAAAGAGAAAAATAAACTCACATGGGAACGAGGCTAGTACGAGGGAATGAATCTGGTATCAACAGGGAAGAGCAATTAATTCAAATATACATTTTTAAAGAGAAATATAATTTTCTGGGTAACTTCGTTAGAGTAATGTATTAAAAACAATATCCTTACTACAGAATTTAATTTATTTTTCAAGCTAGAAATATAAATCTTAAGACAGGTTATATTCAAATAAACTCTTAATATTTTACCTACGGCGCTCTTTTAACTATGGCACATTTAATGCATTTGCCTTACGGATTTAAGCAAGTTGGAAATTTATAGAAAGTACTTTGAAAAGAGTCATATATATTCCGAAGTAAAAAATTAGTAAAATTTGTTTCGCCAGAGCTAAGGAGTACTCGATTCGTAGAGAAACACTATCTCAATTTCAAATCGTCTTCTTCCATGGCTGATTTATTTGTATAAGTCTTTGAATAGCCATGTGCCTTTTGAATAAATAAAGTTAATTAAATTGGAAGTGAAAAAACATAGACAAAAACCGGGAGTTGAACCCGGGACCTTTACGTTTCCGTCGTAATGCTCTGCCAACTGAGCTACCCTGATCGTTCCAGATATTGATCGATGTTATCTCCCTTGTACGGTTTTCCTGAAATTATTGAATTAACAGATTGAATACTTCGTGTATACGACATTGAAAACAATCCCAATTCTTATTTTGCAGCTTACAGTGATGTTATTATTAATATTTAAAAATAAAAAATATTAATAAATAAAAGTTGTTTCGTCCTAAAGAAATTACTTTTCTTTTAAATTTGCCACTTAAAAAGACTGTTAATGTACAAAAGAAATACGATCGGCCCAAACTCTGTTCCCTAGGGGATTCCACATTTAATTATTCCACAATTACTAATAGTATTTTCAACTTCTACAAACATCTTTCTATTTGTGAGGTAGCTCCTAATCCCAAACCATCTGTAATACGATGACATGGTCAACGGTACCAAAAGCTTTGGCACCATGTAAAAAGGAGACCACTAGTTTCCCCACTCATTACATGAGTTAGTTGGTCGGAATATAAGAGTAGTTCTCTGTTCGGGATTGGTAACAAAATTATATTTCCATGTATTTCACCAAAATAGTCTATGCCTTCTGAACTTTTACTATACACCCGTTATTTAAATGAAATGGCAATAAATTGACGACACAAAGTACACCTGACATTACTCTACAAACGGCAAGTGTCACGTACCGTACAGAAGCAGACAATTATCAGCAAATTACATCAGGTGATATTATGATTGACATCCCCTTTCTGTAGTCGTGTAATACAGTAATTGTCATGCCTAAAGCTGTCTGTAAGTACAAGGATTGTAATTGATATTGGAGTGCCGTACATGTCAAATTATCTACGTCTGTTTCATCGATGTCTTAGTGTTGGAGAATTTTAACTTACATTAATGAAATACATATTTTAAACTAAGATACCCATGCTTATTATGTGAACGGTAGCCTATAACTTAAAATACAGCAAGTTTCAAATCTCTCTACTAATACTTTTAGAAATTGTTCCTATCCCAAAAACAATCACAATATCCTTATTAGAATGTTGTAATGATATTGTGCAGCCATTTTGTTTTGCTACTTGTAATGTTTTATCTAAAAAACGGGTCGATTTAATAAAATTTGTTTTGGTAATGGATCAATCTAATAACAATATTATAAAACTGTAAGCTTTGGGGTTATCTCAGAAATGATTTAACTTTTTTGGAAAAACCTTTGAATGGTTTATAGAACAGACTTTCTTGAGTAACATAGTCTTATCAGTTTTTTAGAAAGAAATATTTTAAGCTTTAAAAATGTAAAAAATAAACATATCTTACGTAAGGCTATATACACATTTAGTATATTTATTAGGGAGAAAAGTGGCGCAGAGGATAAAGGCACTCGTTCAGTCGTTGCAGCCTTCAACAAGTCGCTTAGGTTTGAACATAGTTACTGGCGATATGTTTACTTGAACATCCCACGTTCTCCGACATACAGTAAAGAAGTTAAGCGAAAACGTAATTTAGTAGCACTGGTAATAAATATTTCATATTAATTTACATCATATTAATTTACATACAGCTGACTGAATCTACGAGTTTAAAAATATAAATATTTAGATTAGATGCGATTATTTTGGTGTGGATTCCTGCATTGGAGGTGACTAATTGCAGGCCAATATTAGGTTTATTGTACCCCACATCTTTGTTGCCACAATTAGATGATTACAATCCAGTATCCCTTGTGACTTCAAAGTAACCCCCCTCCATAGTTCGTGTCATCTTCGTCCACTGGTTGTTGGTTTATAAATAGCCTTCTTGCATCTCGCAATCAAAGATTACGTGTTGACTCTTTGGCCACAGAGTCAACAGTTTGAATTACCATTAAACTGTTTCTAGATGTTTTCTGAAGTGACCATGTTAATTTATGAGTGCAACAACAGTTTTGAGCTGGTGTCGGTTTAGCTTAATCAGGGACCTAGGTTGGAAATACCTTGGTGCGTGAATCAGCTCAAACTATAACGAGAATCGTAAATTTCCTCAAACGACGATGATAAAGGTCTGTGAATGTGACTGGAACTTTCTCTATACTAGAGTTCACAAGTTGTGACAAGTAACATTCATTAGTGACAGGTAGTTTTCGTACAAGGAAGGTGATTGCGAGAAGTTGACCTTAAAAGCAACAATCAACTGAAAAAAAAAAAACAAGAACATATAGGTACATCAATGAGCAATAAAATTATGTCCTAGAGACATCTGAAATAAAAAGGAAGTACTGAACTATCAGTAAAATATAAAGGCAAAGCAGGCAAAAGAAGTTAATCGTGAGGAATTAGCATTAAAATGGAATATACAACTACACTAAAAGTGAGAAAATATAGGCACGTCGATGAGAAAGCAAACTCTGAATTACAGACACCTGAAATAAATGAGCTTACAAAATAGTAAAGAAAGTACTGAATTACCAGGAAAATATAAAGATACCGCAGGCAAAACCAGTCGTCTAAGATGTAGACAAGTCAAAGAAGAGAAGAATTAGGAACAGACGGCAGAAATTAGCACAAGGAAAAAGTAGAGGACAACAATGAAAATCAAAAGTAAAAAGAAGAAGGAGTTATATTGGAAGAAATATTGATGTAGTCTGTAGCAGGCTGAAATTTAAATATTTGTATCACTTTCAAAAAATAAATGGTAATCAATAATATGATACATTGTCCTGTTAAAACACGTAATTTATTTTAAAATACCATTATTAAAACACATGTATGGGAAAATGTAATGTTATGCTATAAATTGTTTCTGTGTTCGTGTTATTTAAGTGAAAAAGTTTAGCGAGCGTTTTTTTGTATGCCAAAGCGAAACGACACTTTAGATAAAGATAGACGGCTGTGCATAAAACATTTTTTATCGATTTCATGCTAAACTAAGTCCAAACAAACTATGAAAATAGCTAAACAAACTTAGAAACGACAAACAAACAATTTCTTATTTTAGGTTAAATATGTTTTATGGGCGCTGTTGGTGTGAATCTAGTAGCGAACAAGACTTTTTTCGTTTTCTTGCTGAAGTAAGACTAAAAAAACAATGAAAATAGTTAAAAAACGTAAACAAACGAAAGCGATAATGTATTTTTTAATTTTGGGATTGGGCGCTCCCAGCTTTATATAGACAAAGTAAAGAGCGAAAAAAATTAAGTGAACTGTATTGTGTTGTTTTAGCAATTAAACACTTTCATGACAGTTGGTATCACTGGACCCTAGGCACGAGTCGAACTCTTACTTCTACGGTTAAAATATTCAAGAACCCGACACAAAACACATTTTTAATACCTTCAATTTTCTATTTTGCTTTTAGTTTTGATTTCAAACCAATTAATAGAAAAAGTTACACCAAACCAACAAAGGTTGAGAAACCATTCCAATACGCACTAACAGAATTATTTTCCTCTTTGAATCAGCAACTAATTAATATTTCAATTAAACTTTACATCATTAAAGCGAATTAATTAACAGAAGCGGGATATTTTTTGTATTTATTTATCGTTGATTTTAAATGGATACTAATTAAAAGAATTTTGATTTATTGGAAAATATAAAGAGGAATAAGTAAACAAGGGTAAATTAATTAAGAGTCTTGGAAACGTTATAATCAGCTGAGAGAAGTTTAGGGAACATTTTTATAAATAAAACCTTTGTATATAGTCTTATTTTTATTTTTGCATTGAAATGAAGCAATATTTAGGGCACACATTAAATGGTCTACGTCTATACTATCTTATACTATCTTTTGTAGAGTTTTGGGCAAAAGTGTTGGGATACCTAGCAACATCAAAACTTCTAATGGAGTTATGAAGGTGATATTCTCGTCAATGGACAGTTATCTTCTAGGTATTCATACGAATGCTTAATTAATAGAATGTTCGCTTATTTTTAAGGTATTCATACAAAAGCTTCAGAATAGAATGTCCCCAAATACATTAGCATTTATCATGTTTAATTGGTGCGTCAAAATGAAGTACCACATTTTAAAGTTCAATATTAACCATACAAATCGTATACTGTAAATACAACAGATGAGAGTGAGCCTCGTTGTAGATTATGACTGGTAGGTGATGTAAGCATGTGCTAGTTAGGTTAATAAACTGCACTTTATCATTTTCATGTACTATTTTAGTTCTCGTTTCTTTTCGCTTTAGTTTTGTTTTGGAATACTGTAGTTGTAGTTATTTGGTGTGTACAACCTGATTCAATTCGAATTTATTCAAGTTGATTTAAAATCATTGATAAATTATATTGTATCATCAAATTCTGTCTAAGATAAATTTCGCAGACAAAGAGAATAAAGTACTCTCGATACCCAAATAGTTACAGTGTTTGAGAAAGAAATTGAAATATTTTGTAAACTTATTTTATCTGTACAATTCACTGTTTGTTTTAACAAGAGAGACAGGCACTAACGATATCCCCTCTCAGTCAGAGTTACTTTGCTTTGTCAATTCACTTGACAATTTCTTCTCTCGGATTTATCCAAGTAAACTTTCTTTATTTAATTACCGAGTCTGGAGTCTAGAGCCGCAACGAAATGTCTGCTTTTGTTACGAATATTGTCTTGTAGAAGAGAAGAGATTTTACGATTATATTGTATCGCTTTATATATAAACGTACTTACAGCAGTTCTGAACTTTCGTTGCCTTCGTTGTTATATTAGTTGACTCACCAACACTCTATCTATACTCTCGGCGAAGCAAATGCCAACAGATTATTTTATACTCTGAAATTTTCAAGGAAATATTGATTGATTAGGACAGAGGCACTTGGATTGGAGTATGGTGGTGGGAGAACTGTGGTCTTAGATCCTGATGGATGCGCTATAGGGCCATAGTTTTGCGTAAATGACAGGAATTGTTCAATATAAAAGACTAAATAGAGAGGTGCTATAAGTTTGTATTAAATATAACAGATTATTATAAATTATAATTATTTAAGTGTTCAAAACAAATTTAGCTTGGGCAATTTAATTATTTTTTAAAATACCGAATGTGTATTATAGTGAATTCATTTTTATAGTATCCAGGTCACTAATATATATAATAAAGTACAATACCTTTTTATTTTTCCGTCAGTGACCTCTTTTGTGTTGTTGTTCTTTGACGCGTTTCGGGACGTCTATTCCATCTTCAGAAAAGCCCTCTATATGTAGAGGTTGTCAAAACGTTAATAAAACACATAAAAACACATAAAACACAACACATTTAAAAAACACAGTACGTTGATGCGCATCTTATGACGACCGGACATCGACTGACCTAATATACATATAGAGGGCTTTTCTGAAGATGGGATAGACGTCCCGAAACGCGTCAAAGAACAACAACAAAAAAAAAAAAAGGTCACTGACGGAAAAATAAAAAGGTATTGTACTTAATTATGTGTATTATAGGTTTAAAATCTGGCTCTTTATAAACTCTATGGACGACTACCTGTCTCGTATGTTTTCCACGCAATCAAATGAGTTCAAACACTTGTTTTAAACAGAAACTTCACTAGTTTGCAAATTTGCTAATACAAATACATGAAAAATAGGTTTTACAAAACCTAGCGCCTCAAAATTTTTTCGTTCTCTCAACGTTTCGATGAAGAACACAATTTTGGCCCTTGTACTTTCATTTACCTTTTCAAGCCATGTCCAATAGGATTGATTTGATTATGTGCCTATTAAGGGAACTATCCACTTTTTGACCTTCAACCTCTATTTTTTCATTAATTGCGATAAGGGTTGCTGTTTGGAAAAAAAGCTTCAGCCAAAAGATTTGGATAATACTTAGAAGATTTAAATATGAATGTTTTGTTACGAAATCTCATTTATGTCAACCCTTACAGCAAGGGTTGGTCGTATCACAGTTGTTTTATTGGAAAGATTTGGATAATACTTAAAAGATTTTGAATGGTAATGTATGGATTTGATACTGTGGCTACTAATAGAGTTTCGTAATTTTTTATTCATCAATCCCTATGTTTTTACCCTTTGATCCTATGATTAGGGTTATCAAAAAACCTCTCAAACAAATGTTTAGTAAACTCTTATAAGGTATACAGACTCTAAAAGGATTCAATATTTTTCATTTTCATTTAATTATAGGCCTAGTGTTTTTTTTTAATTCTTCAGAAAACTTTCCAATTTCCATCTAATTTCTCCGATTTCACCCATTAGCAAACTTGACCTAGAATTTATAGTTTATATTACTTCTATTCTGCTTGCCAAATTACACATTCTTTGCGGCGGCACTCTTCTTCACATCGGAGAGCTTGAAAGATCCTGAAGCGCCTTTTCCTTTCGGTTAAACGAGATACCGGACGCAACTGTATAGATATGCAATAGGATGAGTGGAGTACGAGTGATTCAGGAGTTATTTGCTGGATCGAATGCAATGCGTTAAAATCGATGTAGTAAAGTGTGGTTAATTTAGGAGTGCTGTGTTCTGTTTTAGGTGCTTTTCTATTTAATACTTCAATGGCTTATGCAATGCTCGATTTAAGGATAAATTTACCACATATGTAGACAACACAGCTTTGTCCTAAGCCTCGTTTACACTTGTAGCTGGAGAGATATATAGTTGAGCTGTATAGCCGAGCTACAAATTCCTTAAAACGACATTCAAGTTCCGGCTACATAACTCGGCTATTTATGGATAACGTAGATTACAAAATTATAACAAACATTAGTTCTTAATTTCTTCTAAATAGTTTACTACATCCAAAATAAAAAAACTAAAGAGATTTGCAAAATTAAGGAAACTCAATCAAAATTAAACATTTACAATAACAATTAGGCCTAACGTCGTCAGAATCAAAATATCGTGCAAAGGAGTCCATTGTATAAAAGATCTTCTATTAAAGAAGAAAACATATTTAAACAAACAAGAATACATAAGGTTTCCAGAGAAATCAATCTTTTGAGCGAATGCATTATTTAGTATTTATAATAACGTAGACAAATCACGCAATTCAACGAAGTAAGTCAGACAATTCCACGTTTTTGAACCGGTATTCATTGTATTCACGTAGCATTCATTGTATTCTCAACCTCTGATCGGTTGATAATATTACGTGGATTTTTGTATTCAAAAGTATAAAGACTCTTAAACATCTGTTCCGAGAAGGTAAAGAATTATTCCAAATTTAATAATAGTAAATAAATAGTTCATAATAAATATTAATAATAATAACAAATTTGTATTAAATATAAATAAACGGTATCAGTTAACTGACACAAACTTTCTCCCAACTTACTGTAGTCAAAATAATATTGTTTTCAATCATTTTATTTATTACTTTTTAAAACAAAACAAAAAAATAATATTCTACCTACGTCAATCGTATAAAAAAATTATTGTCCTAGGCGGGATTCGATCGCGCGACCTTTGAATTACTGGCCGTGATCGCTACCATGGTGCTACCCCGTGCGGCCGCCGCCGCAATGCTAGATTGACAACATAAACTTGTTTATTTTTAAACATTTCCCCATAATTATAAAACGCCGAAGTTTTGATAAAAGCGGGTGGTGTCATTTTGTTTGGCATCTTAAGCACTATAAATACTGAAAATTTGATCAAAATCGTTAGAGCCGTTTTTGAGAAATTTGCATTTTTGTCGTTTTTTATGGGTTTTTAGGGGTAAATTACACTTAAAAATTAAAAATTCCAAAAAATGAAAAAAAAAACGCCTGGAGATATTAGGGTTTAGTACCTACATACCAAATTTCATGAAAATCGGACCAATAGTGTCCTCTCTGGTCGTGTATACATACTGACAGACTGACAGACAGACACCACTCTAAAAACACTTTTTTGGGTTCAGGGAGCACCAAAACAAAAAATTCCACTAAAAATATTTTTGGGTTCAGGGAGCACCAACACAGATAATTGCACTAAACCATTTTTTGGGGTTCTGGGAGCACCAAAACAGATAATTCAACTGAAAATTCAAATTCGAACATTTTTACGAAAACAATACTTTTTCCATATACTACGTATAGGGTGGAGAAAGTAAATAAACGGTATCAGGAAACTGACACATACTTTCTCCCTCATTATAGGAACTTAATTTTTTATTTTTAAGAGTAATTTTCCCATAAAAACCCTTAAAATAACGGAAAAACCAACTTTTCTCAAAAACGGCTCGAACGATTTTGATCAAAATTTTACAGTTTATAGTACTTTAGGTCCCTAATAAACTATAAAATTTTAATCAAAATCGTTAGAGCCGTTTTTGAGAAAAGTTGATTTTTCCGTTATTTTAAGGGTTTTTATGGGAAAATTACCCTTAAAAATAAAAAATTCACAAAAATGAAAAAAACGCCTGGAGATACCGTGGATTAATACCTCCATACCAAATTTCATCAAAATCGGACGACTGGTTTAGGCTCTAGGTCTGATAACATCCACACAGACACACAGACACACAGACACACAGACACACAGACACACAGACACACAGACACACACACAGACATCACTCCGAAAACCACTTTTTTAGGTTCAGGGGGACCCAAAACGGATATTTCCACCAAAAACTCAAACTCGAAAATTTTGACGAATACAATACTTTCTCCATATACTATGGTATAGGGGGAGAAAGTAAAAAGGAAAATTAAAATCAATGTCAATTTAGAAGTGTTAATTTTAAGTAAAAGAATAACAACTTCAGTACAGCTATTTGTAGTTGTTAGAAAAACGTTTACATTAGAATATAGTGGAGCTATGTAGCCGTGCTATATAACAGTCGACTATATAGCTCGGCTATATAGATATAGCTAAACTATATAGCTCTCCAGCTACAAGTGTAAACGCGGCTTTAATGTGGTGATTATTATGAAGAAATTAGAATCTCAGTGGAACAAGGCTTAAACTATCGCAACTGTGGCTTTTAAACACAACATGTTTTTAAATGTATGTAAGACCATCTATTTACTTTTTAATCTATTATGAAACTTTTAATAAATCTGTGAGGTATCATAAAAGGTGGTTTAATAAATAAATTTGTGAATGATCGTGATTGTGAAATCATTAAGAAGGTTGAATCCATAAAGTATTAAGGTTTATTTAAGGAAACTGTAAAATGTATACTTATAAATCGAAACAAGAATCATTTATCAATATTCGTAGTTTCTGTCTTTTAAGAATCGTGTGTCCTTTATGGATGAACAAAAACATATACCCTGCCTTAAGGAATCCAGGATTCAGTACGGTATTGAATGTTAGGGTAGAAATTACTTTGAAAATATAAGGGAAATAGTGAAACAACAGAAAAATATAAGTTACACAGACGAAGACTGCGGTCTAAATATAATACAGATTTGCCTCGTCCTTTCATGGAAGCTTTTGTGACATTCTATTTTGCATTCTGCACAAAAAATGTTTAATACGATTCCCGCGATTTTAAAGTCATACAATTTCAAATAAAATCTCAAACGCAACTGAAAACCTGGTTATTTTATCTAGATGATATTGAGTTTTTTTTTTTTTAAAGTTCTTGTTTGATGTTAGTTGTCATTCGTTAAGTCTTCTGACAGTGTTGGTTTTCTAGTTAGGAGAAGAATTTTATAATATCAATGTATATATCTGTTTTATTTTTTAGTTTTGAAAGCTTATTTTAAAAATTCATTTTGTTTTGTAAATGTAAAGATGACATCTTTTCCTAAAACAAAATTTGTATGCATCGGTATAGAAGTAATTTGTTGTCATCGTGTCCTTCCAAGTAATAATGTCAATTAATTAAAAATGCATTCTTATATTATGTATCAACCATTCTTAAAGGTTAATTCAAATTATTACTTTAGTGATTGAAAGGTTAAAACTTAATACTAGGTATATGCAATACTAGGAAAAACAATCCCATACAGTCCTCTTCAATATAACTTATCTTTCATCTAATTTTGAAGATAATCTTTTTTAATTGCAGGAAATAGTGCATGAATATCTAAATTATAATTCGTAGGTGAAAAAAATTCTAAATTATACATTTTTACTAAAGATATTTGCTTATAAACATTATTTTCAGTCGAGTCACTTAAACAATACAAAATTTAATAATAAAAGTGAATCACAAGCCATATCCGAAATTTTATAAAGAATATTCAGTTTTTTTTTCAGCACTAAATTACAAAAGATGGATTTATAAAATGGTTTTAAATGAGGCAATGTCAATGAGCTCTGCTGCAAGCAATTGCACTGTTTAGATACGGTGAAGCGCTGGAGTCGCCGGTCGCTTTCATTTTTTAATGAAGCAGACCCTTAAGAGGAAATCCCTCCCGAACCAAAAATGGCAAGTCAAGAACGATGTTAAAGTTAATGGGTTTGTTTGTTTGTTTGTTTATCGCCTTTATTTGGGCGCAGTCGAGGCTATGAAGCCCCTTCTACTGAACCTGATGGGTGGCAGTGGCGTTGAGGGTGGGGTTGGGGTGGGGCTCTTCGTCATGGAGGTTTCAGGGTGCTGATGACTTCTAAATTTTCCCTGCTCAAATTTAACTTTTTGTGTACTATTCCTTAAGATTGTCGAAAGTACTGCAATTTGATATATATATATATTTTTTTTTTAATGGTAGGTATCGGAGCAATTTAGAAGTTTTGTTATTTTGCATGCTGGGATATAAAGCCGTGTTTACTAGATGAACGTGTTATTGACAGCGCTATCGGAACCTGTAATGACTCCCCTAAATTAAAAATATACTCTCCCGCTTAGGTAGGCGTCAGCTTTTTCGATTATTATGGCTGTAATTAAAAAAGAGGGCATGAAATAATAATTTGTTATTGACGGGTTGATTATACACAATCAAGGTATAAACCATGCCAATAGCGTGTACACGCACCAACGTTTGATTTCGTAGTTTTTTTCAATGGTCCATACATGAGTTAATGAAGAAATTTCGTGGAAGACCTAAAAAATTAAGGCTGGTATGTGCCTAACAAAACATTGTATAAAAACGTTTCAACATTTTGGTTCGTGGTAGTTCAACAAATTACCTCAAGTTGTTAAGGGTGTGCAATACCAGTCTTCATAGACCCATAACATATATTTTATCGAAATTTGAAGATAATCTTTTGTAATTTGCAGGAAATCGTTTACAAAACAAACATTTAAATTATAATTCGCAGGTGGCCAAATTGTAAATTACACATTTTTATTAAATATATTTGCTAATAAACAAGACGAAAAACATGATTTTCAGTCGAATCACTTGATATAAAACATCATGGGGATTTTTGTTACCTACTAAGTATAAAAATATTGGAGCTTTCTACAAATTTAAATGTCGTACGCACATATTAAAACCCAAAAATAAGACCGGCATTAGTAAAAACGAAAGTGTATACACGCGAAATTCTAGTCACGCTCGAACGCTTTACCAATGTAATATCATAGTCCAGCCGTCTCAAGGTTGGCTCCACTCACTGGATTCCATGCTTTTACTCGAGTAGTATTGCACGCTCTTATGGGTAATTATGCGAGTGGGAATAGGTTGGAGTAAGAAGGATTTAAGTTATTCAAGTTATTTAAGTTTCATTCACCCTGTGGCTTTTAAGACACAGCTTGGGTTAAGGGGAAATTTCAAAGCTTTAAAAAGAAAATACTTATAGAAATCTTCCTTTTAATTTTTAATGACGCAAATATTGGTCAAAGCAAAAGGGAGGAATGTAAACCCGCTTTAGAGCAGAAGAAGGGGTCGGTTATTTCTTTGCTTTTGAAAGACGAAACATGGAAAATCGATTCCAATTTTCTGTTTATAAATAAGAAAAGTCTGTGGTTATGTAGATCCAATATGTATGTGTGTTCACCGCTAGACGGATCGGGGTCAAACTTTGTTTAATGGGTAACTAGTACAGGAGCTAGTGTACATTATTTTGATTACTTACTTTAAAGGTGTTAAAATTTGTCAACTGCCCTAATTCTCTGCAGTACAACTTCAATTCATAACAATAGAAATCTGAAATTTGACTGAATTACTTCGATTGTGTTACATGAAACAATTAGAGCCTTCGCATTTTGATAATTTTCGTTATGTTGAAATCGTGGGCCCAACCTGTGAACAATAAATTTATTAATTTATTTTCCTTAGATATAGAGATCTGAAATATGGTACTTTTATTTCAAAAGTGTTACATAGAAAAAGAAAAAAACCCATGAAATTTTGCCACTATCAACTAAAGTCTAAGGGGTTAAAAATAAATACTATAAAAATAAATCAAATTTCAAACACTTTCTATGAAGCTAGAGGCCTGAAACTTGGCATACATTAAGGAGATAAAGAAATTTAATTTAACAGATATTTATTGGGGACAAAACTATTTTATCTAAGGAGTAAAATATTTTTCGTAGCTAGTATTTTAGGTCAAATATATTCATAGGCGGAAATGCACTTTAAAGCCTTTTAAGATTGTTCGGGAATTATGAATAACAAACTGGTTGTAAACGTTGTTTTTATAGCGCTTACTGGCGCGTAGTTTAGATCTAAATAGGACAGATCGATTTTGACGAAACTCACTGGGGCAGGCAACTCTGGTCTGAAATTGTTTTTTGATTTGCTAATAACGGCAAGGATCAATATTTAGCTGTTACAGATTTTATACATTTATTTATATCTACAAGGAATTTTTTATTTGAGTATAAAAAGGAAAGTTCTTTATCCAAAAGATGATTATTTCCGTAGTTTACCAGGCAATTTTTAATAATAGCTACAGTTTAATAAGCTTACTTTAATTATAAAATAAATGTGTTGATCTTATTATTTTTTGTGTTTTATCTACACATTGTTTGGCTGTACAATGATCATACAAGCATCAGTAGGCCTTTTGATGACTATACAGTATATGGTTTAAAATCATCACTTACCATACCCAATAATTTGGTGGAACACCGCAGCTTATACTTAGGTATTGACTTTACAGTGACGATGTTCAGGTATCATCCATTATCTGTTATTAAACATAACCTATCCATTATATAACAAGTTACTTAGTAAGGTTACATTAAGTGGGCAAAGTGCAAGACTCTTAAGATAACGTATGATTGATGATATAGAAACTGAGAGTCTGAAGGTTGTTACGTACCATTAACAACTTTACTTGGCGAAAACTTACACTGAGATATTCTCGATAAATATAAGATAACGTGAAAGCAGTTTTATTGAGGATCTGTATTGAAGAGGTAAATGAATTAATTTGACGTCAAAATATTGCATAGGTTTTTGGATTTGTTGTTATAAAATGTATGTACATTTCATTGATTGATAATTGTTTAATCTTAGCAACAGCAACTTCCTCTATAATTTTTCATCCAATATTCATCCAACCTTTCCAAACAGTAATTCCAACTACATATGTAATTCCTACCCCCTTACATTTAATGCATAAAGTCGAAAATGACGATAATAGAAGAGATACTGGCGGTTCCGATGTTAAATAGGAAATAAAATGTGTTTCAGTCCGTTTTAACAAACAAAAATTTACCCAATGGTCAGAATATTTTCTATATATGTAACGGAAAATTTTTCAATTTGTGATCAATAAAAAATAAAAAGCACCCCATTGATCAATTTATTCTCCCGTTTGATCGGCGCGGTGATAAAAAACATTCGAGTGATCAATAACAATTGAGTTAATTAATTATCTGGTATTTTATAATGTATCGTGATGGCTTTCAAATTGTGGAATCTGAAAGGCAGAATGAAAGATGAAACCCATTAATTACTTGAAGGAAAAACAGTTGCAATAAATTTGATTCGAATATTTTAAATGCGCTTTAGTCACTATTAAAAATATCACCTTAATTAAAATGACATTTAACTTTAGATATTAAAACTCCAACTTTTCTTTTTTTCTTTGGTATTTGGTTTTACTTTTTTGTTGTTTTTCGAACCGCCATTATTGGGAGTTGGGCTCCAAAAACAAGTTTTCTATGAGCAGAAAAATGTTTTAATTCGGCTTTATTATCGCTCCAAAGCTAAAAGTTTAAAAGAAATGTAATTTCTAATACAATACTTTTACAAATAATACATGGATAAAATACTTTACATAAAATAAACAAAAATAACTTACTTAAGTAAAAAAAACAATTTTTACCATACACGTGCATGATTAAATTATAATGCAAAGGAAATTTCAATGAACATTGATTTGGGTTGAGCATATACGAAACCTAAAGGCCTAACTTTTAATCTCAGCTAGAAAAATGTACTGTCCAAATGAGATTCTGAATAATGTTTTCCCTTGGTCCAACATTCAAAGCTACAGTGCGGAATTCTTTGTTGGGGGAGGGGGAGGGTCAAACATATACAAATATTAAAAATTTCTTATCACTGCTCAAAAGATAATAGTACGATCGCCGCTCAGAAAATCTTCTATTGGTCAATCTTTCCCTTTAAAATGCAATTTTATTCATATTAAAATTAATAAAATTATATATCTAAAGTATTAAAGGTGTTTAATATTCGGCCAGGAAATTGGGAGACTTCTTGAAGAAGTTATGTTTTTGTACTGGGTAGGGAAATCTCATGTGTATTTCCAATGCCAATGGTTTAGATATTTAAGTGTAGTTTTGACTAAATAGAGCCTAAGTATATAGTAAAGTTACTAAAAACCCAAGGCAATATTCATCTTTAAAAATGTTCTTAATACTGAAAAAGGCTTCCTTTAGGTTGCGCCTGTTTTAATATATGCCAGTTGTGTGGGATGTCCTGACAGGCAATGAAATAATAACATACAAATATCATTAATCTACATATATGATTTTTGTTCTACATTTTATAGGTAGTTTATTATTTACAACCGTAAAGTGAATAAACTAAAATCAATTAATTAAACATCGGGACACAATTTTTGACACCTTCGTGATTTTGCAAAATTATTTTGAGTTGTTTTAAGGGCAAGCTAAATATTTTGTATTCCTCCAATTGAGCAAATATTATTTAGTAGGCTTAATATGCATTTAGTCAATTAAAGATTCCGTTCGATCTAGGGTTGGACAGAAAATTTGACTTTAGCGTATTTAATGTGTTATTCCCGCTTCATTAGTTTTACAGACATAATTGAGTGTATTTTGAAAAAACTAAAAATCTAAATTAAAACAGTAAAACATAATATCATAAAATTAGGCCAAAGAAAAACAATGAAAATTCAATAGTATATGTCCTACCTAAATAAAAATGACCCATTAAGTATAGAAAAATAATTAACTGCATTTCTAAAGTGATCCAAATAAAAAAAAAAAAAAAAAACTATCATTACCACTATCATTATCATTTAATTAATTATTAAAGAAGAAAGCTTCACAAAACAGTTGGCTCCTAATAAATAATATTTCAGTTCTCATCGTATAAAAGAATTGGAAAAGGGTCATTACCAAACGTATCTACAATGGTGTGCAAAAATACCGCAACATAAATCATCCCCCTGCCTGAGGAAACATCCTTTTTAGTTATAAATCAAAAATAATTGCCCTTCAGAAAACACCTATGAGAGGTGTTTTAGCGTGTGATATTTACTTACTTTCCTTTATCGAAACCTTCAATAATATGTTATTATAATAAATATGTTTAGATTTCAATATATTGAACAAAACTTCCAATAATTACAAAACTGATCTATAGAAAACCCTTGTAGCCTAAGGCCGATACTTTTATGCCCGGAAACCAGGGTGATGTCACAAAAGTATTGAGAGAAAGCTCTTATAGGCGCCGAATGAGAGAATGGTTGATTGTGAACAAGTTGTAATCATGATCTTTAAGGCATACAAACAAACAGGGGTGCCCCCCCCAAAACTAACCATCTACCTCAACCCCAATAAAAACTGAAACATTTTTGTGTGAAAACTTGTTAGAAAATATTTCATCATTGTAAATTGTTAAGTTTTCATTTTGTTAACTTTTGTAAACATTTTCGGATTGAAATAGCATGTTTCAAAATAGGCTTACAATAAATAAAATAAAATAAAGCAGAGTAAATAGTACACTGAAGCGCTACAATGTTGAAGTACTTCTTTTACAGCTTAAATAATAATCCTGGATCTTTCAAACAGCTAACAAATAATACATTTTATATCTCAAGCTATCTTCGGAATAAGAAATAATAGGATACAAGTGCAAATAAACCAAAAGTTAAAAATTTAACTCTATCTTTTATATAAATATGGGACAGTTAGTTTTATCAATACCCATGTGCAGCCCTGCAAACAAAACACCAAAAGCTATGTTGATAAAAGAAAACTAATAGCACACAAGGTGAATACACTCTATGACTAAATTATTATGTCTAGTAGTCGTGACTAACTTATCTCAATTAGCTTCTACTAATAAATTATTCGTTACAATTGCAATCATTAAGGCTAGCAAAGATTTTACATCATTTCGTTGTTTGATTACTTAAAAAATTAATTGTGACCTCTTCGATTATTTTTTGCTACTAGATCATAGTGTTTAACGACGAAGTTATTTTACCAAAATTAACTTAGTAGCTGCTCCAGCTTTAGATCTGTATATGTTCAATTAAAGTTAACGTGAGTGTTTTTAGATGCGAATAGTCCCAAGTTGTCACCTCGTATGGCATAAACGTATGGACAAAAGGTAAATCAGCAAGAGGAGTATGATGGGAAAGAATGATGAGAAAAGAAAATAAGCAAACATAAAATGAGGTGTATCAACGTGTTGTGGGATGATGAATGAAAGCTGGGTTTCCCCTGTTGGATCTGGAAATGCCAGCACAGGTGCAGTTTCTAAGAGAGGCCAAAGTTTACGAAAGGCTGCACTTCCAAAAAACGAAAAATAAAAAGTAGCTTATTCTTTAAACTGAATTTCCAAGCTTGTCTTAGATTATTATATTTCAGCGAATGAGCATTGGCCATATCAAAAGAAATTCGCGAAACAAACTTTATTAACGAACACTAACAAATCGGGATGAACCTTGTTTGAATGAACAGACTCGTAACCATAGTTTGTGTCAAATATTTGAAAATTACATTTCATAAGAATATTTGATAAATAGTATAAAACAAAGCGTAATGACTTGATGCGATTAAAAAGAATAATTAAAATGCGTTACTATTGATGCATTTGCCTTATATTGTAATTATTATAAATCTGTAGTCTACTGCAAAGTGACTCGCTAAGCAGCCTCTCCCTGCTAGGATGCCAACGGCCTACGTGTTAGCGTAAACCCTGGCTCACAAACTTTAGTCATCAATCAAATATAATCTGGGTTGAGGTGGGTTTTTATAAGTTACTTAGTTAAAGTAAAAAATACTTTCAACAACTCTTGAAAAAGTTTTAAAGTGTTAAATTTTCAGAGTTTTTCAAAATGAGCTCTGTGCCACTCAACATACAGCCAGTAAAGGACTAGAGTAATAATAATGCAATTAATAATAATAAAGAGTTTTTTTTAAAGAAAAGTTCGGATTATCGCAATCTCACTTCCACTTAACTACGGATAAAAAACTCTTTTTTGTAGTTTCTTAAAAACATAAAAAAAATATTAAAAGACACCATTAACTGCCTTAAAATAATAATTAAACTTAAATTAAATTGTTTTTAATTTTAAACAAAAATATATTTATGTTTGTCTCTAAGTAGGCCTACCTCTCGTTATAGAACCTTTTCCATTCTTAAAAATCATCTTGTATATGTTAACTATGAAAAATATAAACAATTAACCCACAAATTAAATAAATAATTTTATTTGATACTGAAAATAAAGATAAAAAAGAGGTTAGCCTTTCACTTAGCACAATATATAGTAGAAACAAGCTTATGAATATTGAACTAAAATAATACTTTACACTTTTACAAGATAGCAATTTCCTGGAAAGATTGGGAAAGGCTTCTTATTATTAATTCAGTACTCAGATAGGAGTTATTTTAGTAGATCCTTAGTTATTGATAAAATTATAAAATCGTGTATTTGATAATCTATCAAATTCCTTTATATACTTCTACTTAGATTTATATGCTTCGCCAGAAGAGTGTAGCAGCTGAGCCTGTGTTTTTCACTTCTTTACGGTTTGGTCTTTCGTAAGTTGGAGCTCAGAGAAAATATATCAAAAAGAGTCCACTGCCATGATAACAAGTATTAATGCCAAGATCTATAAATTAACATACAATACACAGTGCGTACATTCGAACTTTTTGGGCGAAATGGAAGAGAGCCATCTATTTTGCATGGGGTAGCACTACAGCATTATTGGTTTTGATTACCGGTACATTTGTCTTATTTCACTTAAAAATCTGTTCAGTATATAATTTAGTGTTATTCCATTCTGATCAGTATATTTGTAGTCCTTAGGGCACAAACAAAATAATTGAAACAAATTACAATTATTTAAATAATAACCATTTATCTAAATAACCAAATTTTAACTCACCAAGTTACCAAACTAAATGATATATACCAGCAACATTTTGTAAAAGATATATGAGAAACAGAAAGAATCCAAAAATAGTTACCGAATAAAAACAGTTTCTAAATCAATCTTTGTTCAGATCGCGGCGTATAAAAGAAGTATAAGAAGGTCATTACCAAACGTAACTACAATGATGTTGCAATAATACCGCAACACAAATCATCCCTCTGTCTGGGGAAACATTCTCTTTAGTTATAAATCAAAGATAATTGCCCTTCAGAAACACCTTTGTGCGATGTTTTTGTAGTGAGATATTTTACTTTCTTTGCTTTCTCGAAATATCTAATACTGGTTCGGAAGTGTGATTTTCTGTATGAATATTGTTCACAATTAAAATTATTGCCCTCATTTTTATGTTGAAACAAATTTATTATTTTTTTCCGAAATGATTTGGTAAAATTTTTTTAAACTACTATTATCAAAGTTGGGTTTTCGATAATTATAAAAAATATAGTCGATGATAGCCATCCATAATTTTTAATAATGCAAAATTCTTCACATTCTTTCACGAACAATAAAAAAAAAGAATAAAGCAAAAAGTAGGAGAATCCATATTGTGAACATTCAGTCATCTTGCTAACCTGATAGATATAACAACGTTGCCAAGTCTTCAGCAAAATAATCGATGTAATAGTAAATTTAAAGATCTCATATTACGAATAAAAATAAAACCACTAATGTAAATACGAGATAAACCTTTGTTGTAGTTATACTTATAGAAAAGTTATAAACTATTGAAATAATAGTACCAAAATTTAAGAAAAAGTTGTGAATATAAAGGAGAGTATTTAAAGGTGAGGAGCCAATCTCCGGGAATTGGTTCTAGCGGTTTTTGAGATATTGACGTTAAACATTTTAAACTGTGGCCATTATGAAAATACTCAAAACAATGTTCTCATTTTTCGTACAGTGATAAACTGTTACGCAACAAATAGGTATACAAAGTTTGACCTGAATATCTTTTCTTCTTCCAAAAATATTAAGTACGTATTTTGTAAAAAAATGGCGGATAACTCTAAAACAAATCATTTCCGGACCAATGTTCACTCTAAATTTTTGATCAGTACGTTGTGTAGAATCATTCCCGGAGTTTGGCCTCGCCTTTAAAATACTCCCTTATATATCGGGCTCATTTGCATTAAAATGTACAAACAATTTAACCTACAGTATGTTAAAGTATCAATACGAATTCCTTTTTCGTAATAAAAACTTGTCACAAATATGTATAAACGATATATAAAGTAATTTCCATTAAAATATGTAAAATACCTACCCTGAACTAACCTAAAGTGTCGTATTCGTAACGTGTTAATATTATACGTCTTAATTTACGCATGCGCTTGTCTAACGTAATATCATATTGCTCTTCATTAAATTCCGCACCGTTGGAATTCTGTATGCCGCATATTGTGTTATATTTCGGTGAACGTAATTTGAGTGGTTTACGCGTTTAATGGAAATATTTGGATGTTGATTAAGATAAGTCAACTTTTTGCAAGTTTTATTTCTACAGTTATATCGTTTGTATTTTGTTTACGTTGACTATTTTTTGTCTTTTAGGTGCTTGTGAAATGTATAGTTTCCGTAGTTTAATCCTTATCCTACATTGTATGTTTTATTTCTCTCGTAATTTCTGTAATATCGATCAACGACTGCTTTTATGATTTGCGTTTTAGACTCATCAGTTAAGTGTCTAGTTTTAGAATATGTAAACAATATTTATATTTTCATGTTCACCCTCATCCACCTGAATTTTCTGAGTGTTATTCCATTCCGGGTCCATTACTTACATTCATAGTGAGCGTTAAGAGTGTGCGATAACAGGACGAAACATTCCGTACAGATATCTGCGTTTTACGAACCCTTCTTAGAACATCTAAACCATAAATTCGTAGATTACATAAATTGTAAATTATACAATTTCCTCAAAGATGTTTGCTTGTAAGAAGGACGACAAATATTGTTTCAGTTGTATTACCCTGAAACAGACAATCTTCGGATGACTTTTATTATTTATAAATTATACAACGGAGTTTTGAGAAAAATTATCTGTTTTGTGTATTTGGCGAAAATAAAAAATAAGACCACTAACAAACGCAAGTGCTTATAAGTGACATTATAGTCGTGCTCGAGTATCCTATTAATGTAATTGCTTTACGATCGATCAGCAAATACTTAAATATTTATAAAAATTGGTAAAAATCACTTCTCGTTGGTTTTTGAGGTCGCTTATTGAAAATCTGACATCAAAACCGGAGCCGATGCCGCGAGCGGTTCCAAAGAGCCCAGGGGTCAAAATTTAAAACTTTAAAAACCCTCGGAAATCGTTTCCCGGGTTTCCTGAATCAGACATTGAAAATCGTCGTCGATGTACCGGGCGGTCCCAAAGGGCCTAGGGGCGAAAATTTAAGATGACTTGAGAAAACGACTTGAATGTCCCACTTTTGGTTTTTTCCTGAACTATTTCTGAACACAATGCAGGAAACTCCATGTCGATCCAAGCTGTATCTCAAATTTAAGTTATTTTTTTCTAATTTCCATGGTCTAATAAATAAAAATGAAATGCTGCTCGTTGGTAAACGCATGACTTGAGAACGGCTGAATTTGTTTGCTATTTTTTGCTTTAAAATCTTCGTAATAGTCCGAATAAGGGGTTTATAGCAAGAAAGTTCTGAAATGTTTCCCGAAAAATTTTCAAATTCGGGAAAAACTTAACATTATTTTCTATGGGATTTTTGTATAAATTCAAGACCATAACTCAAGAAAACAGCTGTTCGGATAAAAAGCTTAGAAATACATGTTTGTTTACATTCATTATCATATAGAAACTTTACTTAGCAAATTTATAATCTGCTTATTATTCTTCAAAACCAACAGCTTTTTTAAGTTAGAATGACAAATTAAAAGAAACACACAAAAAAATCAACGAAAAATGCTTACTGTATTATAATTAAATTCAAACGTCGGCTGTTACATATTATAAATAAAATAGGTGATTTAGGATTTAGATCAAAATAACTTTAGGTTAGGCTTACAATGATCCAAAAATCGTTTGTCCAAGAAATTTGCAAAAAATTTGGCTAATTTAGAATTCAGGTAAATATGTTTTACTATATTATAAAGTCAAACATCTAGATCCGAATGTTTTAACATATTATGGATATGTAGTAAATGTAAATATCGCCTGTTCTCGTGTCGGAAAACCATAAGCTTTGTTTGTTTACACACCAGATAATAAAACAAAATACGTCGTGTATCATAAAGCATTGCAATGAAAGAAATAGTGACGTCACAGGAAAACAACTTGAATTAAAGCATTTCTTTGTTTTGACTGTTTACTTGAAATTCTGACTTAATTAAATTATAATTTAAATTTTGGAACAAAACCGCACGGTTACAAGTTGATCACATTCCAGGAATACCGCACATTTCAGTGGGGTACTACCGATAGACATCATTTTGCATGCAAAATTTTCAGTGTTATTCTGAATGTACTCCTCCTTAAATTTAATATCCATGACCACAATCGTTGATAGATACATTGATCACTCAGAAACACGTTTTTCCCTAATTTCTACCATTTCTGAACTCTAGTCACAAATTCACAAATATATTTGTTGAAATTTGGTCAATACAACGTTTGTCAGATCAGTTATTAATAAAATGTTTCTTAAAAAGCCAGTTTATTCAAATGGTAGGAGTTATCAAATATTTTAGTTAAAAATGGGAGTCAACGAGGTGTAAATACAGCACATATATGCTCACAACGTAGTCAACTAATTTATTCCTACATTTACTCCAATAAAATAAATGTAGAGTTGTGTCACGCATTTATTTGTAAAATACTTGATGGTTTAGCAATTGTACTGAAAGAGCGTACTGTATCTTAGGATGAACCAAATTAAAGTTAAAACAATCTAAATAAAATACTGTATCGACTTTTCATAAATACGAGTATACATGGGGTTTCAAAATAATATGTTCACTGTTCATAGTTATATGGCATACATACAAAATTCCGTTAAATTTAAAAATTTGATATAGCCGTTTTCTGTTTTCCCGCAATATTCAAGACATGTTCAAGTACTCTAATATCACTAAATATAAAATGTTTGTTTTATTGTTTGTTTATTGTTTTTGAGTCTATAGAAGACAAAGAGTCTTCTATAGACTCAAAAACTATTCGACTGATTTCACTCAAAATTTCACAGTTTATCCTAGGTCTATCATTACCAGGAGTGTTTATGCGTTACAATTACTACAGTCTAAGGGGTTGAAATGGTGAGCTACCCCTATACAATACAAATAAATTGCACTAACATCCTACAAACTATAAATCTAAATTTCTGTAATATTATCCTTAAGTGACATATAAACCATTTGCAATTCGATTACTTAAGTCAAAGTAATGAAATGGAATAACTACCCTTAAAATTAAATCAAGCAATAGCGAAGCATTGCCGGGTCCACTAGTATTGTAATATAATTCTAAGATCACTTGGGTATTGATAACAGAATGGAGATTAAAATGAAAAAAGAAAACAAATCACAAGGAAAATATCGCATACTGTCATCTTCTCAAAGTTCATTGAATTTTTGTGGTGTTGCACAAAATTAAGAAAAGTCCGATCTATAGAATTTGTCGGGAACGCACCAACATAATATAATTCTGTGACTTTTGAATGGACACACATTTACATTATTAGGTCTGTTACAGGTAGTTACGAAGGTTAAACCATTTCAAATAGACCCACATATTAACTTACCTGTTAGTGACAAAAAAGTGTTTGCTGGCAAGAAATGTTGGTGATTAAAGATCTAAAACATTCTTCTATGACAGTATTAAAACATTTGTTATCTATTAAACTTTGCCCTCCATTTAAGGTTATAGTTAACATCTTTTAAGTTCTGACTATTAAAACGTGTGCAGGTGTTTTAAAAATATGACAAATTTGATGATCTATTACGAAAAACTTTTAAGGTTTCTACTTTACTTTTAAGTTATGGAACTCAATAAAGCAACAAATTCATTAATGTAAAAAATGCAGTATTATTTTTCTATAAAGCGTTTAACAATTTAATTTGAATATCTATTCGTAAAACCTATATTATATTGTTAATCCAAAGAATATGTTAGGGATATCTTTATCAACCTTTACAATGCCAGGTTCTCAAGGCAGATTCATGAACAAACAGTGCCCTGTGCGACGAGGGAAGGTCCCTCTGAGGTCTATTACGTCACAAAACGGAGTGTAATTTGGCAGCTTTATGTTCTTAACATCTTGCAAAACAGAATATGTAATGGCATCAGTTTATAGAGTTTATCAATACTGCTGGATATCAAAAGTCATATGGTGTAAAATGTCTATTGTTTTTATAAGTATTTATGAACAGATTAATTAATCTGAGAAAGTAGGCTAAACGTTTTACAGATTGTTTTAGAGGCATTTTAAATACTTTCCTGGTTAGCTTTATCTGTTTTGTCTATGGCAGACGGCAGATGGCAAACAGATTAGTGGAAAATCCATCTCGTTTTGTTTACAAAACAATTAGTAAACAAATATTAAAACCTTAAACGTAAAACCTCTTTTTTTGTTCACAATACAATAAGTAAACAAGTATTAAAACCTTAGATAAAAAACTTACTCTTTCTTTACAAAACAATTAGTGAACCAATATTAAAATCTTAAATCAAAAATTCCCTTTTACATTAGCAAAACATTTTGTAAACAAATACTGTAACCTTAATAGAAGCCCCTGTTTTAATCTAAAAAAAATTAATTAACAAATATTAAAACCATAAATGGAAAATCACCCTTTATATTTACAAAACAATTTTTAAACAATTATTAAAATATTAAACAGAAAATCCGCACTTTTTGTTTACGAAGCAAGTAGAAAACCGATATTAAAACCTTAGATGGAATATTCCCCTTTTCGTTTACAAAACAATTACTAAACAAATATTGAAATCTTAGGTAGAAAATCCTCCTTTTAGTTTACTAAGCAATTAATAAAACAATATTAATTCTTCAAATGGGCAATCCTTCTTTATGTCTTTAACTAGCTTAGTCTAATAACATCATAAAGATTGAATGGTGCTTAAGCCATTTAGTGCCTCTAGAAAGCCTGCAGTTTGTGTTTTCCGGAGTTTTCTTCCTGGGATTAGTAAAAACTTTCCCAAACCATTCATATAGGGCAGGTTTTGCCTAATTTTTATTAAGAATTAGTGGACCTGGCAATGTTTTGCTATTGTTTGATGTAATTTTAAAGGTAGCTATCCCATTTCATCCCTTTGATTTAAGTAATCAAACTGAAAATGTTTGTGTATCAATTAAGAATAATATTAAATAATTTTAGTTTTATAGTTTGTAGGAATTTAGTACAATTCATTTTTATTGTATAGGGGTATTTATCCCATTTAAATCTATTTGTTTGTAGTGACTATATTCTCTAAAACATTCTGGTACTAATATGTGTAAATTGTGAAATTTTATTGAAAATAGTTGACTAGTTTATGAGAATGTAGAAAAAGTAAGTGGATTACTATTTCATTTTAAAGGTAGTTATGACATTTCATCCCTTTGACATAAGTAATCAAACTGCAAGTAGTTTTGTATATCTCTTAAAAATAGTATTACATAATTTTAGCTTGTAGGGAGTTAGTTTAATTTATATTTATTTTATAGGTCTAGCAACCCCATTACAACCCCTTAGACTTTAGTAATTGTAACGTCTAAACACTTCTGGCAATGATATGGGTAAAATGTAAAATGTCTATAGACGTCAAAAAAAAAAAAAAACAAAACAAAGAAGCCAAGAAACATTCATTTAGAGATTAATCGTATGGCAAATTTTCACCCTGAATTTTGTTTTCACTTACAAAAACAACTGCTGTATTACCAACAAATGGCACAAATAAATTCACGTCAACCAGGATACAAATTCCATTGAAGCCAACTATAGCATGAAAATTCCCAATTACATTGAACGTCAATTTCAATTCTTCGATCTGGCATTAATATATTTTTATAGCGTCACTCTTGTAAAGCGATTGAATGTGATATTTGATTTATGTAAATGGGGTTTGGGCTCTTACCGTGTTTGTGATAAAAGTGGTGGGGGGAATCAA